>RXPK01002328.1:0-148419 GCA_004143645.1 Protaetia brevitarsis | reverse complement strand
CACAGTCTGAATTCCGCATGTTTTCGCACGAGAATAACATCGTCGAATCTATTTTACGCGCGCCACAGAAATCTAAAGTATAGATGGTCGGGTTCTTTTAATAGGACTTGTTTGCTATGCCAAACATTTTGGGGGTGTATTTCGGACGCACCGGTGGTTATTATCGACCTTAAAACGAGACAAGATTATAATTGGAATCGTAATAAAAGAATTAATTATTAAACTCGGGAATTTTTCATGATTCTACACGCTAAAACATTTTTGGTAAAATTCCTGTACCATTTTAGGGCAATTTTGTGCCCTTAAATCCGTACAGGTATTTTGCTTTTAGAAGTAATACTTCTAACTATAAGTAATTTGTCGAAGATTTTTTTCATGTAACCTGGAATATTCATAGAAAAATTTCGAAATGTGGGTAACTTTTCCAAGACTTTCTCATGTAGTCTGGAATGCTCACAAGTAAAATTTCTAAAGTAGTGACAATTTCCATCGAAGTTTTACTTGTTTAAAAGTAAAATTACAAAGAAAAGTATCTTCGAAATGAAAATGCCCTGGTAGAGTGTATTTAATTAGAATTTAATATATAAAAGACAAACAAAATATAAAATTTTAGGCCACCATATGCAATCAGGCAACTGTTGTAGTAACAGTTAAATAGTTCCTAAGAAATATTTAGTTGACCAGCAATAGATATTTGATAACTATGTCTGCCATGTATAGTCTTATATAACTTATATCGAGTATGGAAAGTTAGTGTAGTGAAATACGAGAAGCGCCATCTTCCTGGCAATTTCTGTACTTGTAGAATATGTTTAACGTATTTACTACTATAGGCCAGAAAGCTATGCTTCTATGTTTAGAATATCATGACCTGATGATTTACAGTTTTGTAATATAATTTTGACGTAAACTGTACCGACTTTGTATAAAACAAATAGTTTCTTTAAGAAAGGATTAAGTACTTGATATCATATATCCAAAAAATATTTTTTGCTATTAAGGGAATTTATTTAAATAAAAGATATTATTTTTAACTGTAATTTTCCAAATTATAAGAAATGTTAAGTTTTATTTGAGAGATATTAAGATTTCTCTTAGTAATATTACAATGTTAACGATTTTTTTTCTAAGAAACAGAAATTTTTCCATTAAAATTCACGTAAAACATTTTGTACATTTACCACCATTGAATGCGGAAAATTATTCAAAAATTTAAATTTCGTGTGTGTCATTATTTTTATATTAATGTCTGAAATGCATCCAAATGTAGAGTTAGCTTTGCAAACAAAAGTAACTCGATGATTTGTCATTTGAATGACAGTTTGAAATGGATTTCCTCATTGTGATGGCTTATACATACATTAGAGCTTAGAAAATAGCATTTATAACTTAATTGGGCGGATGCCTAAAGTTTAAACACTTCTCACTTCTTAAAAAACATATATCTTGCCATAGCAGAATGTGAGCATAGTTTGCCATGCTTAAATCTTGCGAAAAGTGGAAGGCCGAGATTGCTAACGAGATATAGAGCAAAGCAATAAGTCGAAAATGTCAAGAATAAAATGGACAGTCATTGAGACAAATTTCCCGTGTTACAAGTTATGGTGCTTGCATGAATTGAAGAGAAGAGGTGTAAAATAAAATATCGTAAAAAAAAAGAAATATCCTAAATATACGCCAAATCAGTTAGCATTAATATCGAGATTTTACCATGTTTTATAAGGCGCATCATTTTGCAAATAACAAAGTCATTGTCATAGATGATGAAGAGTGCTTTCATTTTTCACACCGAAAATGTATAAGAATGTCCAGCTAATTAATCTAAAATACAAGCAAAAGGTGAAATTTGCCGATAAAGTTTTGGTTTTATATTTCCGGCAGACTCGGCCAATTGAAGAACTCTGAGCAAAGAAAAGAAAAAATTGTCGAAATTCATATTTTGAAAAACTCTTCCAAGAGTTTATTATTAAACTCTTTAAAATAAAACAAAATTCCACTGAGGCAACAATGAGCGATATGTCTGCTACATGCTTTCTAATATTGTCTGTTATGCTATATTATGCTGCTTTGATCAAAAGAAGAGGGCGTAGTATATAGACATCATTGCCACATGCTACATATTGCTTCAGTGGAATTTCATCTTAAGGATTAGATACAGCACCAGTCGTGATAAATGAATTTTAAATACTAATAGAATTTTGTAACACAAAGATCTGACGATAAGAAGACTATTTAAAATTTTATGTCGGATACGATACGTGTCTGGCACGATACGTGTCGGCCACGTTCAATGTCTGCAGACATGAATAAATGTTTAGCTGTTTACCCTTTCCAAATATAGACGATAAAGTTCGTTTAACGATTATTTATAATTACCAAGTCCCTTCCTAAGAGACAAATAATTGGTAGTTGTAATTCTGAAATTCAATAATGGTAGATTCGACCTCAATACCACTGTTGTAGCTAGAATTTTAGTCAAAATCTGGCGTACATAACAACAAAAATTCTTAATGAAAATTTGTAAATAGAATTAATTCCAACACCCACACAAATATACCTATACTATGCTTGTATGTACCACAACTGTAAACAAACACTTGTTGCTGCAGTCTATTTTATATATACAATTTCCTAATCCAACACACCTTTGACAGATACTAATTGTCTATTTAATAACGATGCCAAAAGGGTAATAATATTTATTTAAATCTGCGCTGTATCAGCAGGACAGAATTTATAAATAAATGGAAAACGGTTCGATGATTCAGCGGTGACCATAAATGGTGAGAACGCGCTAAAAAACTACGTTGATAAAATTAGATTTTACACCTCGTGACTTGACTTTTGGCGAACGTACAGAGGTTGGATACTACACCGACGAAATCGACGTAAACACAAGTATTATTTATGTCCCGCAAATCCGAAAACGCTACGTCGACAACGCATGACGTATGTAGATTAGAGAATTTTATTTTTGCAGATAGAATTGTGAATCAGTTGGACGTTTCAAGAATCAACTACATTAATTGCAAAATCAACCGCGTTCCATATATGTAGGTATACTTAATTATTAATCTTGTAACGTTACCAACCATATTACTGGAAATTTACGTTAATGAAAAGCCGCAAGATACACACAATGTAGAAACGTATAGATGTGGTTTTATCGAAGGAGATTCGATCACTCGCATTATGTGTAGTTCCCAGAATAAACGGTTCAAATATTTAGATGATTCTTTCCTTTATATCCGCGATGCCCTCTTTGTGTACAACAATAACGTATTACAACTAGATGCGTATTTATGCTGAGATCGCTCAAATCCTTTGGGAAAGACGTACTTTCCGAAGTCTGTATATTGAGTCCGGGAATAGAACGACTCTGTGTCGTTATTGAAATGAGTGCAAAAACTGCCCACAAAGTCACGTGCGCCTAATAAAATCCTTAATTTTGCGTGCCAATTTTCGCACGAAAGATTTCGTTCTAATTTTATATCCTTAAACGGTTTGAATTGCAGAAACACGAAGTAAAAGTAATGCATTTCTACATCATGTGCAGATAGACTAAAATCCAAATTTTTAAGTGTCTTTTGTTTGTACTCACTCGTACTTTTTTATTTCTTACCCATCACCACTGAAATTATTTGTATTTACCATGGAGTAGGGTAAATGTGACAATGGACAGCCATCTAACTTATTGTTAGGAATCACATTAACACAAAATGTGCAATTTTTAAGTATCTTAATTTCTCTCGAGTTTTTTCTTATAGGAACATCACTATGTATTTAAAACTAAAATTTAATCATTATTTTTGAAATACTATTGTTTAGGAAAATACCACCATTTAATTGTAGGAAAAGTCTAAAACTTCTACACCCAGCCTCTAAAGATCATATGTCAGCCGTTATAATTCCACGGGTCTATATTGAATTTGGCAAAAAAATAAATCAGTTAGTGGCGTCATCTATTCCATCCATAGCATGAAAAACCGACACACGACACATAATTATCAACCACAGATGGCGCTGCTAAATTTTACCGCTTATATCATCATTACAGATGCATCTGAATTTGAAATTTAACATTCCAAACAGCTGTTGAAATATTATTCTTTAAATAGTTGTTGGTGATAATTTGCTTAAATTTTTATATGTGGCTTAAAGCTGCCAAATGCCTTTTTGAATTGCAATGCTTACGCAAAAGTTACAAGTATGAAAAAACTAGAGGTCATGGTAAGGCAATGATTATACCCTTTATAAGACAATCTTAAATTGTAAACTTCAAAAAAGTTTGTCCTTATACTTTCGATGCTCAAGTTAATCTGAAATTGGATAAATGTCGTAAATTAAACGGCTAAACTATTCATAGGATCTGCCTATCTATTCTCTGCGTTTCTTTTCTTTTCTCGTTCCGATAATTGTATTATTTTTATGAAATTATAATTTCTAAGTTGCATAATGACATCACATATATATTATGAAAAAAAAATATATATATTCAGCGCGCCCCCAAAGCCCCTTCTCGGATTGTTTAAATTTGGAAAAAAGTACATTTAATATAGTGTTATAAAAATCACACGAATCGTACAATAAAATAAGCCTATTTCTTTAGTTAAATACCTAATATCATATCTTTTCTTAAATGAGAGATTCTAAGATCATGTTGGATTCATATATTATATAAAACAAATTTATTTCTATCAAAATACATATTCAAACTTGCCTAGCACTTTAATAAATTAGATTATAGAAATATCAGAAATTATTATATTTTTGATTATCAGCGCCACCTATCAATCAATAGCCAGACTAATTTAGTAAGAAAACTATAATTTCAAACATGGATTAACGATAAACGTAAAATTTCCTATAATAGATCATACTAGAAGTCGAATTTATGCCAAGCTACATCTAGTTATATATTAAAAAAAATTCTAACACAAATAAAATTTAATGGGGGTGCATACAAACTTAACTTCAAAATGAAACGTATCGTGAACCTAAATGAAAATTATAATTTATTGGTTAAAATTAAAAAACTAATTAATATATTTTTTTAGGGGAATATTATCGATGAAATACCTGGACTATTTATGGGCAGCTCAAATTACAGGTGTGGTGGCAGGGGCTCTCGGGAACAAATTGGACGTAAGCGGGGGCTCAGACAAATAGTCAAATCGCCAATGGTACTTTGGATTCTTCTCAGGATATTTCGTAGGATAATCATTCCGGTAAATATGGATTTATTTATATGTGTATTATACTTTTTAAGTAAAAAAATTTGTAGAATATTTCTCGAACGTGTGGCGTAAAATTCTTAGAACAGCGAACGTGATAACTGTCTACTCATGTGCCAAGTGGAAAAATGCTAATTTAAACCAAATTTAACTATTATCTGGCTTCGATTGTTATCGAAGCTAGGTAGTAACCAACATATTTTCGAAAGGAAACCAAGCTGCATTAAGGTTACACTTATACACCTAGATGGAGAAGAATACAGACAATTGTTACGAATATAAAAACATCCCGAAGAATGATAAATTTCCCGGAACAAAATATTATAAAAATAAAAAAAAAAAAATACCAGGTAAGCTTGAACTAACAAATAAAATACAGCTCATAGTATTAACTATAATAAAAAGAAGATTTCGATCTAGTATGGTCTATTTTAATAGTCAAATTTCAACAATTTAAAAATGACCTGTAGAGTATGCAACCGAGTATGCACGATTCCTTTATTATGATTTGAAACCTGTTTTAAATGACTTAAATTAGTTTAAATACACACGTTTTCATAGCAATACATATATGTACTAGGTGTTAATTTTACACATATATATGTGAGTTTTTTCTGTAAATTAAAAATAAATACGAAGGTACGAACGAATTTCAGAATATATTTAATCTATAAAGTTAATACAATAAATAAATAAATAATAAAAATTTTATTTAATATTCGATTACTTAAAAAAAAACCCAAAGTGTATTAGTATATACATAATTGGCTTTTTACGTTTAAGGACATAACTTTTCCTTAAATAAGAAATTAATTGCTTGAGATATTGAGAAAATGATTTTCTTCGTCCAACAAATCACTTATTATATATGAAAACGAACGGTACTTCATTTGAGAATTTGTCCGAGAAATCACTTCGCTGTGGGTACAATTCTTCGTTTTCAATCTAAATTTATTTTATTTTGGTTGATGCTATATGCAATATCTTTTCCTTAATTTAAATTTATTGTATCTTGTTGCTCTTCGTTTGAGAACACTTGTAATGTTATACATACATTCAACTTCCCTTATTTAATCCACTAAATGTCTGTCTCAATGTCCTTTTTGTTTAAAAATTGTTTAAATAAAAACTTCGAATATATTTGCTTTTCAAATAATGCTTTCAATAATTTTCTAATTTTGATCACGTTTTTTATTTGACAACTCAACTTTTTTCTGACTTCTTTTCTTATTTGTTCTTTTATCAACAATCTCTCCCAGTCTTTCTAAATTTTGCATTTCCCAAATCATCCAATCCAGTCGTATTATTTATCTGTATAATTTACTTCCATTTTTAAATGTAGTTAAATTATCAAAAAAAAAAAAAAATAATTTATTAATATTTAAAAATGGATATCTACAACTAAAATACTACAAATAGATTTACACATATCATGAAGTTAAAATATCCGATTAAAATTTCATAAAGGAAACTAAAACAAATACCACAACTACATACTCAATTTAAGACTTTCTTTTTCACTTACATAAATTAACTGCAGAATCGTCCGGCACTGACACAATTCTCGGCGCATGCCACAGTCAAGAGAGAAATTGCGTTCATGAACCGTTCGTCAGCGACTGTTAAGCCGAATCGCACGTGAAATTCTTAGAAACAGGTGCGTTTTTTATTTAAAAGCACGCCGTAGAGACAAACAGCTGATCCTCTAACAGATATAGGCAACCGTCCAGCGCATTAACGATTCCAATTAATATTATCACGGGGAATTGGTTTTACGCGATTTATGCAAATGCAACTCGTTTTTGGAGATCTAAATAGTGTATGCAAATATATATTATATGTAACATATGTAAATGTGCGGTAGAACTTTCTGAGGTCATCGCATACTGCGGAGTGCGCTGGGGTTACTCACTTTAATTTCGGGGATTCCCCATGTTTTGCCGACGCGATTTCTTTTATTAAACGTGTCTCGTTGAAATGGAAGAAAAAAAGACACCCGTAAATGGGAGAGAAAATGATCTAACGGCTTGAGAACTCTTCTTTTATTCCTTTTTCATGTAATTAAAATAAATATGATTCAGTTAGGAGGTGTAAAAGAATAAAGAGTATGTATATTCCGTCTTTGTTTACGTTCACGAATTAGGAATGACTGTATAAATATGACGCTATAAGTTGATTTTTATGTTTAAAGAACGATTGTATTACAGCGAGACAAATATTATTATGGACATAATAAGTAAATTAACACAGATATTAACTATGCGATGTAAAAAAAAAAAAATACTCCGATGTGACTGTCTTGGGTTTTCCAGTGATGCAAAATCCGACAGCGAACAAGGAGAAGGTTAGCGCAGTTGCTGTTTCTGTGGCGCGATTGGTAGATTCGACTAACGAATTGTTTCTTATCGCATTCGATTAACACGTTTTACATTGACTTTTTTTTTTTTGAGTAACAAAAGAAATCACACTTGAACTTAATTACAATGACAATACTTATTGTACGTTTTGCGGTCATTACGCTGTTACTATTAGAAGGATTTCAACCTGAACAATCTGCTAGGAGCATAAAAAGCCAGGGTTATTCCACATTCGAGAGCCCCGTTAGATGGGTAAAACCCAGCAAAGTATATTTTACTTCGACTATTACCATTCTCAGTTACCGCTGTTCGGATTGAAACGCAGAAGAATCTTATGGAACAAGTTTTTGATTAAATAAAAAGAAGACAAAAATCGCTAGACAATAAATTTTAAGATTATTGTGTAATAGCGTTTTCAAAAACACGAAAAACTGGTTTCATCGCATTAATATAATACATGCATGTTTATGTTTTAGGCATGTTTTGCGTTTTTTTGATTGTCTCAACTGCCTGGTTTTTTATACCTCACGAACCATCTTAAATACAAACAGTTAACATCGTTATATGTATGGAGTGATGCATATTTCTCTTCGTAATATAGGTAGCTTCTGCTACATAAACATAAACTACGTGCAAAAAAAATGCAATTGATCGGAGCTGAGTCGGAAAGTTAAAATTTTGACAGGTTTTAAGTAGTAAATCATAACCATTAGTTTTCAGTAGTAAATCATAACAATTGAAGAAGAAAAAAACCACAAAATGCAAACATTTATCAATAAAATATCACATCTCCACGATTGTTTGTGCACTGTCTGACTCTGCGAGGCATGAGCTAATCAATAACATCTTGTGGGATCTCATCCCAGGCTTGAAATGTCTGAAGATGACGACGAAGTTCCTGCAAGGTGTTTGCTGCTTGTGATAAATCCCTTATGTAGCGACCCAACATATCTTACATATGCTCGATCGAAAATTTGGGTTTTAAAGTATCCATTTACGTTTTAGATTTAAACGAAAGCGATTTTTATCAGAATTCTCTGATTTATTAGAATTCCGAGTACATCTATAATGTGGTCAACATTATCTCTCTGAAGTGGGTAATATCAAATTCACTTTGACATCATTATACATTTGACATATCTAAATTTTTAGGTTATGTTTAATTGAAATGTTTAAAACCACAAAATTACAAAGAGCTGCTAGTATAGTATAACTTATTAAAAGTTTTAGAAGTGTGCTAAGAAATTTGTATGAAAGGTTTATAAATAAATAAGTAAAAACGACCAAAAAACCAGTCAAAAACATACAATATGTAAATTTTATTCAAAATTCTAAAAATCGTCAACAAACAAGTAGAAGAAGACTTATCAATAGTAGACAATCGTTTTATATTTAAGTTTATGATTATAAAGCGTTTAAAAAGGCACGATGAAATATGAATAATCTACCTATAATGCTCTTAATTGCAAAAATATATTTGATAGCAACTTCAGACAGTTTGAGCTTGATCACATTGTATATTAACATCACCCCATGTAGTAACTTTGAGTGGAGTATGGTGTTTAAGGGGGTATTATTATTATTTTAATTTTAATTAATTCTTATTTTGAGGAATTACATATTAAGAATTTATTTCAATCAAGGGATAATCAATTTTGTTTTAAATGAAATCAAGGAATTCAAACGAATGATAATTAAAAGGATTTCGGATGAACCCCAAGCAATTATCATTGACAAAAACCCTGTATTCGTTACATGTTTCCTTTTAGATTATTTCTTAATATGTAGTTGATATGCTATTATAATTTTTGTTACCAAATTGTGAAGTATT
The DNA here is from genome assembly GCA_004143645.1 of Protaetia brevitarsis. Lineage (NCBI taxonomy): Eukaryota > Metazoa > Arthropoda > Insecta > Coleoptera > Scarabaeidae > Protaetia > Protaetia brevitarsis. The sequence continues at coordinate 138,997 of RXPK01002328.1, read as the reverse complement.
TACTTAACTGTCTTTCATCTTTGTTATATGCTTAATATCATTAAGTAATGTATGTAGAATTAAATAATTCTATTAGTCAATGATTTTAATGACGATATCTTTACCATATATTTTTAAACTTTGAACAATACTGGATTGGTGGATTTTGAAGTTAGGTATTGAAATAACCAGAAAGGAATAAATTCTATCCAATCCTCATTTTTTTTATTATGATTACAACCGGTTTCGGCTAAGTGCCATCATCAGGCGTAATACGCTGCATTAGAGTTCTAAAGAACTCTAATGACAGATTAATGATGGCATAATCATAATAAAAATGTTGAGGATTGGATAGAACTTATTCCTTTTTGCTTATTTTAATATCTAACTTCAATCTACATAAATGCTATAGAATTCTTGTTTTCTTGGTAATATTGCAAATATTACAGTAAAAGCAAAAATGATATTTCACTTGATACTTGTCAAGTACATGGGGTAATTCCTAGTTATTTGTTAGGAGTATCTTGTGCTGCCATCTACATGTTTGAGTGTTAATGAGATTATGATTCTTATTTTTTTTAAAGCAATCGTTTTCGAATATAGGAAAAGCGAAATATAAACAAAAAATTATAGATAATGAATTAGAGATGAAACAACTACTTCATATGTTGTTGATTAATTATAGAACATTTTAAAATTTGGTTTATCTTAGGTATTGGTTTTAATGTATTCCTTTTTCCAATAAGATATTAAATTCTGTAAAAAGAATTATGTTGTTACCATTTGTTTTTCAATAGGAATAAATATTTCTCTAAACGTTGGAAAATACAATAAAAATTAAAAAAAAAAAATTTTAAAGAAGGAAATTACGCATTTTGTTTGAAATCCGAAGATTTTTTTAATATCATTTTTACTTTAATTTAATTGAATAATCAAAAATAAATATTCTTACAATTGTTTTTTTTGCTATGAACAATATTAAAACAAAATTGAATAAGAATATTTTTTTTAAACAAAAAACTTAAAAAGAAAGTATTTTTTTCTATCAAACTGATCAAACTTTTTCCATTAAAAAAAAAGGCTTAGGCTTCACTAAAAAAAAAGGAAACAGATTTCAACAAGAACTTCTCTTGCATTATACCATCAGCACAGATGCATAAAGAAAGAAAATCAATGAATAATCAGTGCTTTTTAAAAATAGTAGAATTTAAACAAAAAATTGAACTGAAATTTGAATTAATATACCGTATGCCAGCTACGAGTATGGTCATCCGATGTTATACTAACTGCATGAAATGGAGTACAATATAAATAGAGCAACGGAAACAAGACACAACAGCAGTTACAAAATGTATGCATTATTAAAAAAGAAAGAAATTAATTGTTCTATCAATTCTATCGTATTCTATTGCGAGGGGTTAATGTATTATATAGAGACTATGACCGCTCCTCGCACACGGTGTATGGTATTTTACATTATCCGTCAATACATCTCCAAATCGTTCTGGTAAATGAAAATTAGAGATTTACACTAAGTGAAGTCATAAAATATGCACGCATAATGCATGTGGAATTGATAAATATGTACGATGATGATGAGATCAGAGCCCTGAAGCAATTTTGTTTATCCATACACCAAAAGAAGAAGCATCTAAATTATTTGCCCATCCTCTGGCGAGAACTCAATTTAGCACATTCCTACAATAAATATCTCGCTGTATTTCGGTATCAAACGAACGCGTTAGAGTGTCGAAGTCATAGAGGCTACGACGTTTTACTTCGCATACGCAATTCCTCCGAGCACTACGTCAATGATCTCTGACATTTTTTCCGCATCACACTATCTTTAAACGCTGCCAAACATTTCTTACAATACATTATAATATGCAATATTTTTATACAAATTTAACGTGCAGATGTTACTAAGCTTGTGCCACGCGGGATTTACTCACTTTTATTACTGGTAACTGCAGAAATAGACGTAGATATATAATCATTGTTATTTCGACGCGTTCTTAATGTGTGTTAATGCCGCCTGAGTTCTTGGAACGCGTTTGGTGTGGTGTGCAACGCTTTCGTTGTTATTGGGAAAGCAATATTTTGATGTTTAAAAGATGTGGCGATATTAGATAACGCTTTATTAATATTGCGTGTATAATATAAACTGGTCCAAGTTTAAAAATAATTGTTGCAGCGTAAATTTTGCGATGGACAATAATATAATGATGCTCTTGAGTAATGATGGATCAAAAATAATACTTAAGACGGATGTACCACTATAAAAGTGGTCTATCTTTTATAAAATTAACCTGTTACTATTGGTAAATATCTTTTATCAAAGATCTTCGTCAATGAATTTTTATAGTGTAAATTTTATATACCAAATTTTCCATTTTTGACAATATACCCCTCGAAAAGCTAGTCACATCTTGTTAAACGTTTTTCTATTCTTTTAATAATTACTCCACAAATAATATTTAAAATAAAAATCACAAAATTTAGCACATCGAGCTTAGCAGAAATATGAAAGGAGTACCCATAAAAATCTAGCATTTAATTTAATATTCAATGAATGCTACAAAGATATATTTTATCACTTACAGATTAAGAACCTTTTTGGTGCAAACACAAAACTCACCACAGATGATCATTTATAAATAAAGAAAAATATCTAGATAATTTTATTCGCGAATAACTCAAATTCAGAATAACCTCAGCAACAAGCTGCAAGTATTTTTGCGGAAACATTATAACTATACAACAGAATTGGGCAAAATTCAATCATATTAATCAATCGAAATTGAAATAAAAATTTTCAATTATTAATTAAAGTGACTAATCAAAAATTTTTTATTTTCAATCGAAATAAATAATTAAAAAGTTAATTTAATTTTTAATCTGGCCGAGATTGATTTCATTCAATCGTTATTTTTTTAATTACTCACACTCAGAGTTCGACATTAATCGATAAAAATGTTTAATCGATTAAATTTGGGATTAAAATTATCAATCGAGATTTAAACGAAATTCATTATTATTTAATTAACATACTGAATATGCGCTTTAAAATTTAATTTATCGTCTAAAATGACCCCGAGACACTTTGACAAATTCTTTGCAATAAATTTTACCCTTCCTTGATTTAAATGTAGGCTTTCTTTGCCTCGGTTTGCCAAAAAATACCGCCTCTGCTTTGTACGCATACAAATTTAATTTAGAATCTAAACTCCTATTTAAAATATTTGCTAAAGCCGGATTAGCTCAATTTTTTTAACGTATTATATTGCCCTACTTAACAGGGAGTCATTCCGAAAGTCCACGACTGTAGATGATATGTTCTACCATGTACGGACTTTGTTGACTATTGTCGTTTGCAACCGTCTTGCCCCAATCACCGTTTAATATTCAGTTGTAACAGGAATACCATACGACTTAGCTTTAGTCCATTTTCGATTAAAAATTAACGTTTAACCAATTGATAACTACATATTTACTTATCAACTAACAATTAATTTATTTAATTTCCAATTAAATTAATTTCGAATAAATCTCCAATTGAAATTTTAATTGGAAATTTAATTGATTAAAAATTTAATGATTAACTGATAATTAAATTAATTTCGGTTAAACATTTTTAATCCGGAATTTAATTGATGAAAAATTTAATCGATTAATGCCCAACTCTGCTATACAACAATGATGAAAGAATCGGTTACTATTTCAGTAAAGGAGTGATCAAGATGATAAATTATTTAAATAATAAAATTGTCTGTGAATAATTTCAATTAGGAATAAATTTGTATCCATAATTTTGTAAATAATAATATGCAGAATAATCAGCAATTAAGAATGTTCACAGAAATATTATACCAACAAGACTAGGCAAGGTTTGTCATGATTAAAATGATAAAGTTATCTAGATAATTATTTAAATAACGAAGTAATTTTATTTGGGTATAAAGTGTAATCAGCAACTAGGAGGAATCTTTACAGAAATATTAGATATAGGTATATAAGGTTCGGCAGATTTTTCGATAAAATGCAGAATAATCAGTAACTAAGAACATCTATAGAAGTATTACAATTGTAAGAGCTTCAGCAAATTAGAGCATTATTTAAATATGGGAATTACTTAAATAATTATTCAAATAATAAAATTATATGTACATTTGCGAATAGTTTTTAAAAAATGTCCAATAAAGAGCAACTAATTGTAAATATCATTATATACAAATAATTTTATTTGCAAATAACTTTTGCATAAAGACAGTTTATTGTTTGTGTTTATCTGTATTTATATTTTCTACATCTATTTTTATTTATTACAAATTTCGTTGATCATTAATAGTATTTATAGTTTTAAATAAAATTCTTGAGTTTAGTGGCCATATGTTTAATTCTTCTTAATTCAAAATTACATTGTTTCCTAACGTTTCGGAAGGCTTTGCACAGAATTTTAAACTTCTTTAAAAAAGTGACTAAATTAAACATAATTTTAATTGTATAAAATTATGTGATAAGAAGGCTATGGAAAAGTAAACTAATTGTAAAATAACTAGTTATACCTTGAAAAAGACGTATTTTCGTTCGAAACGTTAGGACACAATGCAATTTTGAATTAAAAAGAATTAAACATATGGCCATTAAACTCAAGGATTTTATTTAAAATTATAAACCCTATTTAGCCAAGAAAGAAAAATTATCATTAATAGTAATAGATATAATAGCTCATTTTCTTATGTATATCTTTATTATTCAAATAAATTTGGATCATTTACATTCTAACTTTATATAGTTAATCAGTACTGTCACAGGTTTTGTCAAACCTGTGACAGTATGAAAAAGAACGCTTGAAGGAAGTTTAAACTTCCTCCTTGGTCCAAATTTGTCCAATCAAATTCTTATTATGAGATTCGAGATAGTTTCAAATAGTATAATTTGCATATCATGTAACCCTTCATAAAATTCAATTAGGGATTCTATACACTGAGAGAAGATGTGTTGAATTAACAAAAACATCCAACGAAATTTTTTTTTGGGTTAAATACAATCAAACAAAAATTTTTGTTAAAGTAAGAAAATATAAATGTTATAATAATTATGTAAATTTGACAGTATTTTCAGCATTGTTCAAAAAATCAAGGTAATTTTATTTTAAACCTTCATTTATTGCAAGGGCAATGAGTGTTCTGGGGGCACAAAAAAAAGCAATTATTTCATGTTAAATCTACCAAATCAATATAAAATGAGTGATATTATGCCATACTCATTATATTGGACCTTCAAATAAGATTAACAGGAAATTACGAGAGAATACAACCCGAAAAGGAAAATATTTTCACTCGTGTACAACAATAAGATTGTAAAGCATATTTTGCCGCACATGTTAACATGAATGTCCTTGAGTATTATTTTGCGTATTTCAAATTCGCCTGCATATTTACATATAAAATGAACCTATTTACATTAAAAATCTGCATTAATAGAAGTTACACACGTGTGCTTAAAATTCGGCCAATAAGATGATTACCGTACAATTAGTATTACAAAGATTGTGAAGATTCATTCATGGATTCTTCGAAAAAATTAAATTTAAATTATTCATTCGGATAAATCAATAGGAAATAATACAAAATAACACTAACCATTATAGTTCCATTGATCCAAGTCGCAAGAGTAATATGGTTGAGGTGGATACTGAAGATTCAGTGCTGTCCATTCTTGTTGCTGTACAGGGGCTATGACAGCGTTACAACATTTCACGTTTTCCTGTTCTGGCGGCGATGTGCAGAGGTGAATCGCCCTGTAGATTCCTCGGGCACGGTCTAGCACCTGCTACGATTAACCATCTGGCGATCTGCCACTGGCCGGTTTTCACCGCCAGGTGTAGGGCTGTCTCGTTGTCATCGTTGGCCGTGTCCAAAAGTCGAGGAACTGGTGCTGCTCTGATGAGGGCCAAGGCTGCTTCGGGAAACTCCCGTAATATAACTTCGTGTAGAAATCTGCACATGGAAGAAATGCAGAACGTAAGTAAAATTGTATCGGCAAATACATCTAGTTAATGTCTAAATAGGCAGGAAAATAGTCCAAACAGATATTGTAAAGAGAAAACGACATGGTATATATTTATGGTTTAAATTATATAGAATCATTTACAATATATTAAACGTTAAAATAATTCCACCAGTATACAGGGTGTATCAGATATAGAGGTAAATATAATAATATGTAGCAGCTGTAATCATATACAATCAAAAAGTCTTAATGCACAGGGGGTCTATCTGTAAGCATTAACGAGAAAAAAAAATATTTTATAAATGCCGTGGGCTAGAGCCGCACCTGTGCCCAACCTAATGCTGTCCCGAGTATACCCCCACATACCACTATCATTCAACCATTACCGCTGTTAGTTTTGTGTGGATCGCCGCTTGGAGTGCAAGCCACTTCGAACATTTTATTTAAATTCTTCCCGTCTCGAAACAACGATCCTTTTCAAGACCATCATGATTTCATATAAAGAAAATCGAAGCTTGATGCATCGGCAAAAGCGCGGGAATGTATAGATTCATTTTCGCGCGATGTCATAGTAAAAAGGCGTGTTTGCAAATTTTCTGTATCTACATTTATTTCTGTGTAATTCGATTCAATTCATTTTGCGTTCTTTGATTAAATAAATCCAAAAGAACTAACTCAGATTCATGTGGTACCGTTTATTAACAAATAACTCTCGATTCGACAAAGCAAAAGAAAAATATTTACGTTTTTTGTAACTACTGAAGTCGCATATCCGGTGAAACTCGAACGTCTTATCAGGATATTAAAAATAATACTTTGTAGACTTACGTACTCTTAACAAAAAAGGAATGTTTATTTTATAAAAAGAAGAAATTTAAAATGCCTCAGTTTTGCTATTTTTACAAGGGCCTTTATTTATTCAAAATGACGTTAAATAAACTTACGGCATACCATTAAGAATGATACTAAATGAGTGCAATGTATTTATACATAATATCACGTTTAGCGAGTGTTTAACAAGACGTTTCCTTGCATCAGGTCCGCACTAAAGAATTTTTGGCCCTAAATTTTACTTTTTTTTATTCTTTAATGATGAAATCCGGTTTCGGTGGGTTTGTGCTTTATATGTCGTGTAGTTAACAGCCAAGCAAAATTTACTTTTTTATTTGATACACCCTGTATATATCTCATATTCGCTTATATGTAATAAATATGATCATGTATATTCAAATACAAAATGATTTACTTTAAACTACTATTTTTAAGTAAACATTGTGGAAAGCTATTTTTGCACACTTTCTATAACATAACCTTAATTTTTTTTTATTACAACACTAAAAGTGATATTATAACTGAGATTAAAATTATCTTTTTCATATTAATTCACTAATCAAGTACATTAAATATATCTAAGGAAAATATATTATTCTTGTTATGAGAAATTGTTGGAGATGAACTGTTATTTTTTTTTTGTATTATGTATTTCATATGTTCAAAATAATAGTTATTTATAGTAACGTATAAAACAGCTTCTTTAAGTTAGCAGCTACAACCCTGTTTTGCAATTTGCTTCGTAGCTACTCATCACTAGCTATTTATATACCACGGCAGAAAAGTGATGACTTTATTGAATTATTGTGTTTTTGAGTTCGATAAACGCACCTTACTGCCGTGGTGAACGCAATATTTTTTCGATTACCACTTGCTATAATTAATTTATTTGCATTTTCAATGTGTTGCATCGTCAGATTTTTATGAAAGATTGTTTGACATTCATGTAATTCCATAGGCAAGCCTTACTACAAAGTATAGGAAACGAACTCAATTAAAGTAACTAACCGAAATTATAATGACAAATTTCAAAGGCATTACATGAAGATAATAAAATTTGAATTCATTAATTTAAACGTATTCTTATTCAGAAGCAGATAACATTAACCAGAATCGATTTATGTCACTTCAATTAAGTGCAATGTATTTTATTGCCCTAGCATAATAAAGTGATACATTTCATTTATTCTACTAGGGCGGTAAAGTGGTTGCAATTTAGCCATTCAAATGAGTGCCACTAAGTTCTATTTTAGGATATGGTAGTCGACAAAATTAATTTTGACAATCGTGTTAAGAGTTTTCAACAGAGTTCACTTTAGGAAATTTTTTTTTAATCTTACGGTAGCTTCTACTTCAACTTAACAACATAACCAAAGATCATAGCAAAAGTAACTCAGTTACTAATTGTTGATTTCCTACTAAATTTGTTGAGTAATCTCCCGAATTATATTTGAAAGTCTATACTTATATGAATGCGTAATTATTATATTAAAATTCTTTTAATCCTCTGATTAGGTACTAACTACTACTACAGTTCAGTCACATTAAGAAAATAACATTGGTAAATATGGGTTTATGTTTGTTATTGTCTGATACATAAAGCAAAATTCAGCTATACGAAATGCGTATATATTTATGTTAAATTAGTTACGTTTTTATAATATCTGACGCCAAATTTGTTGATTATAGCTACATATCTAGCTATCCATTTAGCTTTTTTTCCTGTGTTTTTCGTAATATTAGTATTTTTTTTTTAAATGTTGTAGAGAAATTGGCAAAGGATACAATAAAACTCATAATTTACTTCCAAATCACCTGGCGCTGTTTAATCAAGTTAATTATTGGTAATGTTATACCGATTGTAGTGCTACCATATTCTTAACGCGAATGAACTATAGATAATCGGTCACAAAGATACATATTTCACATCAGTTTCGAAAAAAAAAAAATCATTCTTGTAAGGTCAAATAACATTATACAATAGTTCGATTGATCGTTTTGTTGTAAACATTTCATGGTTGCAGACTTCTTATCGACAAATGACAGTTTGTTATAATTTCATTTAAATCTTGAAACAATTATATTCTTTATATCTGCTTGTACCGATATTGGAATACCACAAGGATCGATTTTAGGTCCGGTTTTATTTTTGATTTTTATAAATGATATCATCAATTTTATTTATTTATGCAGGCGATAACTCTGGAGTTCTAATCCAGATCAATCTTTCTAAACGTATGATAGATAAAAAAAAATTTTGTCCGAATTGTATCAATGGTTTCATAGTAATTTATGTGCAAGTTATAAATTTTCTAAAACTAATTAAGTGCATGTTCTTTCATACAAGATTTAATTTAAATTTGAGGGTTAATGTATCTGTATTTTTTTTTTTCTTTACCGTTGAAAAACAATTTGAAATATTTTGTCATTTTTATCTATTTTAAAGTCGAAATAAAAATAGATTATTACCAGATTATAACTTTAGGGATTATCACGATTAAATTATTTTTTTTTTTATTTATAATAGTGAGGTGTACTCGAGATTATCTTGCGATTGTATTGATTTCTAGCCATGCATGTTTTTTTTCTGGACTAAAAACGAATTTATATGATGTATAAATATAGGTAACATTAGAAAAATCAAATCTTGTTGATCCTTTTTTAAATTTGAAATACTATTCCGGAGGTCTGTAAGTAAGCTTATATATTTTAATAATAAAAACGCATTTGTAAAAGAAAATAATGGCTATTCAATATTCAATTGGAATTCGATTCTATAATTTGTTGCCAAAAATTTTGAATTGAAATAAAGATGAAAGAAATAGACTTACAAGAAACTGTGTTTATACGATAGACGAATTCATTGGCTTGTTCAACAATGAGCTGTTTTTTTTTTTTGTTGTACTTATGATTTATCAAGCAAAAGTTGCTTTAATATTGTATTTAATAACCAACAATTTTGATTTGCTTAATATACTGTTGTGTATTCGTCAACAATTACAAATATGTAGATGTATTCTTATAGTGATTAATATTAAACGAGATATTGAAAAATGAAGCAACGAGATAACCAGAAACGTATATACTACATAAAAAGATTGTTTTTCGTTTAAGAAGTAAAAAATATCTTTGAAAAAGTGTTGGTTCAAAATTTTGCCAGCAAAAATCATTCATAATTTAGCTATGGCTTGGTTTATCAATCTGTGGTTAAAAGTACCAGTTTGCTGACTGCAAATTCAGGCTAATTATCAGTTGAAAAGACAGCTGGATTTATCAAGTACCTTGTACCACTTCAATTAACTGGCTTGCAAATAGAGAAAATTTGGTAGACATGGGAATTAAATTAAGTGTCATTGGTGAACCTCAACTTGAATAAAATTGCTGTTATACCATAATCTTTTGTTTAATATAAGGTTTGTACTTATATACTTTTAACGTGACAGCTTAAATAATTCCTGATATTAAAAAAAAATCATCCTTATGCAAATATCTCGAATGGGGTGGCATAGTATTCATTCGCTTTAATTTCAGCTTTATAGCTTTAGGAACACTTATTAATTTCGAAGTAGAGCCTTTGTTATTTATTACTAAAAATAGGTGCATGGATTTTCTTTTTGAATAAAATCAGGATAATAATGAGTTTTAAAAATCTTAACCCTAGCAAAAACAGTTAGTAAAAAGTGTGTTAGTATTCACAAAATTTGCAATCACCACATTTTTGAAGCATGATCCGCCACTGTTTTATTAATAAGTTGGTCATTCCAATTTAAGAACTCTTTTTAAAGTAACATTTTCTAGCGCAGACTTTTAGGTTGTGGTAACTCATCCAGTATTACTTAAACACTAGTATTGTAAAATCGCAATTAATATACTTTGCCAGAAAAACAGTTCATCACGTGTCATAACCTAAATACCTTTTTGCATACGTTTAAATTGACTCTAATTAGCAACTAAATAAAAGGCTTAATCGGTGCCGGAAAGTGCCAATAAAATAAATCATCACATACATTAACTAGTAGCTAAGACTAACTGAACACTTTTCTATTTTTAATTTCAAGTTAAAATTTTAACCGTTAATTACTGTGCATCAACAGGGCTTTCAGAAAGAATTGAAATAATAATTAAATTCCATATTTTTCAATTTTAATTCAGTCATTGCGACAGCAATAATTTCTAGTAATTGAAGAATTTGATTAGATCTCCTAATGTCACACGTCGTTTGCATTTTAATCAATACATTCTCCAATCTAAACCTGTTTTATTTCCTCATATTTTGATCAAATTCCAAGTTCACAACTGTTTATAACGTAGTATATAACTGTATGTATTTCATGCCTATACGGTTTTCCCCTTTTCGATATCGCAAAGGTAAGTCCGCAAGCGTCATCTTATCTTCCCAATAATAACCGATGCCCTCTCTCTCTCCTCGATATAAATCATCGAAAAAACCGCGACCGCACGTAAAACTTGACTTTCTTTATCGCGAAAGAAAACAACAAAAACGTCAACAAACATTTCGCGGAATTTTTATTTCATTATCTGGCTTTCTGTGACCGTCCTCTGAGTATCAACAACTCTTTCATATTGATGACCAGATATAGGACGTAGACATAAAACTATAATGCGAAAAGTTTTTATTTTTTGTTGACTACGGGAGAAAGGTTGCCAACATAATATTCGCCACTGTATTTTAAAACGGAGACTATGAGATCATCAACTGGACGCCGGCATATATACACCCATGCTATGGTTATAAATAACCGAGCAGCGCTTTTAATTCCAAAACTGTACAGGACGAGAACGAACTATCTATTTTTAAAACCGGAGAATGCATTCTGCCTCATCAAACTGTTTTTTTTTTTTAGTGCTCCACCGTTTATTATGAATGAAAAGTGAAATGACATAACTTCGTCGTGGAGGATGAATTGTTAAAAATAGATTCACTTACGATGCCGCATTGTCTATCTGTACACCTTTTTGTACCATCTTAATAATAACACAACACAAGAGATCACACACCTTCACTGGACTGATGCTAACTTTGAACTACGGTTTTGATTTTCACCTCCCGGTTTATGAGAGGGGTTTCGAGTATTTCGAATTTTCCCAAACGACCGTGTGTGTGCCTCATAAAAATTCCCTGGTCCCTCTGTTTATTCCCTCAATACGAATGTATACAAATTTCCACTGTGGGAAATTTTGGATGAACCGATAAAATAGCCGGAATTCAGATATTTCCTGATGGGGCATGGGATATACCGAATTAATAACAATAACATAACGGTAAAACAAATAAATACGGTTAATTTATGGAATTTCTGATACTAATCGATATTTAAGTGACAACAATGTTAAAACTGCTTTAATCATTTCACCAATCTGTGATAAAATTAACTGTTTTATCACTCATTATACCTCCATATATTATATCAATACATCGTTACTATTGTGGCTTAAAATTATGAGACAATGTGACAAGTTTAAATTTTATAAATCTTGTATGAAACACCAGGTAAGAATGACTGCATCACACACAAAATTACACATTTTTTTTTTTGTTAACCGCCAGTACATATACGAATGCAAAAATACGTAGAAAAAACGTTTGAATATATTTAGGAAAGCACTGCATGTGACTAGCGGTTCAAATATTCCCAAAAAAATAATTTCTTCCAAATATGAGTCATAATACACTGGTAAAAATACTTAATCATTTTCCCTGTCAATTACTGCACATCTTCATATATTTTATATCCTTTTATTTGAACTTTGGTCACACGTCATAGTTTTATACCTGTAAGAATCAAATCAGTACTTTTGAGTCAACTTCAGTACAAAACAACATACAAGCAATGTTTTCCAATTGTTTAATTGAACTATCGATAAGTAAAAATATTTTTATATATTTTTAGTTCTTCCTACAAAAATTAAAGTTTATTATTTAAAAAGGTTATGTAGGTATGTAGTATTGACAATGAGTAAAAGTAAATATTTTCCAATTGCGTGTCTATAAATCCAATAAAAAAACAATATTTTTAAACTAAAATTGATTTATGACAACATATAATATTTAATTGCTCTTTGTAAATATTCATACTTTCATGACAGCAATTTGCTAGCAAATAATGAACAACTAAATAGAATTATTAAATGCACATCAACTATATGAACTTAATACAGTGAAACCTTCATTAACAGCCGCTTCTTTACAACGGACAATTTCAAAATACCCCCAGCCGGAAAGGAATAAGTAATTATTGTATTTAGACGGAAACAGTCAAATTTTTGTAAGAGACATAAAGGAAACCGTGGAAGATAAAGAAAATCCTATTTTAATTTTAAGAGAGAATTTGAAAAATCTTAGCCTTGAGCAGAAAACCGATTCCTACTCATTTATTTCTTTTCTTGCATTTTTTTTTTCATATAGGTAGTTGATTTTTAGAATCCCCCTGAATAAATTAATACTATGCCAGTTTACATCTGGTTATGAATCTGCACTTTGAACAAGATCAACCAATGTCACAAAATAACGACAATGGACGGCATATATAGTTCGGCGTACAATTTTGAAACTTTTTTGTGATTGTTCTTGCTTCAAGATGCAGAGATACAGACACCTGTTCGATTTTTTTTTTTCATATAATTTATTGTTTTTACAAAATGCATTTGCACATATTATTTTTTTAACAAGCACCTTTATATATGCCACCCACACAATAAACAAATTTCCTGGTATTCGAAAATTGTCCGTTACAGAAAGATTTCACTGTATCCGATGCTGGTGAATAAATAATCTGTTTATTGCAGGTAATAAAAACAGTTAATTTAATACCTACTGTAAACAAACTGTCATTTAAAATAGGCAAATCCCTGGAGAATATATTAGGAAATTTTGTAAATTAAGCTGTTATAACAGCAATTACTTAGATATCTAAATACTGCCAATTATTACATCATTTACATACGGATAAATGTTCTACAATATAACTTGAAGAGTATTAGGAAATTTTATATCTATCTAGAATACTGGTTCTGTTACATGTGATTAACTAATGTGTACGCATTTTAAAATGCAATTACATAAATGTGTTTTGATGCAACGTTTTGATACAAAAAAAAATGTTTAAGTAGCCATGTGTTCACTCATGATAATATGATATGAAAAATTTGCGTTCTATTAATTAATACATTGTATCTAAACTATTATTTTCACTTATCAATACTCTGTGTTTTAAAATATATGGCGGTATAAAAAAGGATTGAAGTAGTATATTTTTACCAGTGTAAGTTTCACGTTTAAAAGATTAGAAAACAGGACGAACGAATAAAATGGTTTTTCCTACTTTCTAATTATTGATGTCAACAATAATTACAAGGAAACACAACATTTACTTTTATAAAAGGAAATTTACTTAGGCAAAGAAATCCAGATAGATAATAATATAAATATGTACAGTTTGCAAATAACGTAAAAAAGTTAAAAAAAAATTGTATAAATATGTTAATCTATCCAATCAAGTTGAGATAATCATAATCAGTGGCGGCACATCACAGTAAGCAAGTTGAGTTTTAATAATTACTTAAGGATTTATTATTATGGATAACAATCAATTATTAAATATGTATATATAATCACATCACAACCTCATTTTACACATTATTTGTGAAAATGCAAATAATCCTTTCTTAAAAGTATGCAAATAAATATTTTGTTTTATTTCATTTTTCAATTACGTATGATTTTTATTCATTTCTACGATTTTTGTAAACTTTTTAAAATAAAGATAAGATTTTTCGATTACGTCAACATGCAAACCTTAGTTGTTTATCTATCTTGGAAAATTCCGCTTTTATCCATGAATAAATTGCATATTAAGCTAGTTAATTAATGGGAAGCCCTATATAGCGCGATATGCAAATTGTTGTCAACATAAATGTACGCTATTTTGTCAAAAAAAAATGATATATAAATGTTTTCTTTTTAGGAAATTTTGCATGATATCGGTAGGTTTTGTGTGTTGACAATCTAAAAATCAATTTTTATATTTTCTTTTGTTCTAAATGTGCATATAAAAGGTAATTTTCGCACAAAAACAATGACATCGTACTTCTGCCATGTTATCCACGGTATAATTTCAAAAATGAATTAAACTTATATTTACGTGAATTATTAATGCAAATAGGTACAATATTTGTGATATACACGAAACAGGTAGTTCATAAGAGTTAATGGTTATTGTTTGACTTGTAAGTAGTTTATTTACTGTTATCCCATTTTTCTTAGGTTATATCTATTTAATCCGAGTATTCGTAGGGAACAAAAACAGAGCAGGAAAGATCATAATTTTCGCCTAGCAACAACCGAGCCGCTACTGAACTTAATGATAGCCAAAATCTCAATTGCTAATTTTGGAATTTCCCACCATAAACGCGTTTTAAATACAGGTTTTACCGTGGACTCTTAACAACATATAATAAACTTTCTAATTTAACGTTTGGAAAATACAAAATTTGCCTAACTTACTTAAACATTTTCATAAAAATAATTCCTACATTAAAGCATATAAATACAATAATTATTTTCTTAGAGATTTTACAAATAAGGAAAATTTTCCGCACCGGAATATAAAATATAATTTTACCGGACAAAAAAAATTACTAGTATAACTGGTTGTTTTCAAAGAATTAAATAAATGTATTTATATGAGAAGACATAATAACTATTAATTGAAAACCACTTGGTAGTCAGAAATTAATCGCTTTTTTTATTCCTACCGCAATGCAGGATCTTGCTGACTTTGGGAATCTCCAAGTAGTATAATAGCGTTTTTAGATTTAAGGTATGAACATTAGTCATTTCTTCACATGAATAATAACACTAATGGAAAAATACATGCGAATCAATTTTAATATTGACTTTTTTATCGCAGATCCGGGAATTAAATCAAATAGTTAAGTGCACCTGAATGTATCCAGCAAGGTTAACATTTGAAAATTACTACGTGATTTGAATACGAATGGAAGATTTTTAATTTCCAACACCAAGTTTTGGGCTACGCGATTTTTAAGCAATCGAATGCCGATGCAAATCGTCCTTAATGTCATCTAGATGAAATATTTATAGCACATATAGGTTATGTAAAAGTTACTCACGTATCTCCGTTCTCATCTTGTTCGTAGTAGAGTTCCCATTGTTGTTTTGGCGGTACATTCGATATTTTTGGTTCGCTTTCGGTGTTTTGCGTCTGACACGGGCCCGAATTCAAATCGTTCAGATCCTTGAGGTCCAGGTGTAGGTTGGAGAAACTCTGTGATAGTGCCAGATCTACGCCACTATCCAACTTCATCGAGATATCAGATGATATTTCTGGCGTCTTCAAATTGACATCTATGACGCCCGAATCTACCGTGGGGCTCTTTCTCTCCGGTTTGAACTCCTCTGACGTTATTTCTCCGGAATAGATTAAATTTCCGGACGATATGAACCCGCTGTCGGACGTGGAACATTCAAAAGGCTCGCCTTATCTTCCTCGTCACGCCTGACAAATTATAAAGAGCATCTGGAATATTAAGTTCGATTTTTTTGTGTGTCCTCGAACATGTTGTATATACAAAAATAACACACAGACACTTGTTTACAAATGGCTTCAACAACACCACATTCACACAACGAATAAGCTATAAAGTCTTTCTTGCTCGGTTTGGAACACGTAAAGAAAACAAACGCAAACTATACGTGCGTATCAAAATTACTTTACAGGAAATGTAATTTCTTATCGGAAAAAAGTTCGTGATTCGTGATTCTATTTTATCGATCGCTCAACTGCTTTTCAACTCGTTTGCTCGGCAACTGAAGGCTACGCATTACGGCATCGCTACGACATCACGATCGGGAATCCCCGGTCATGCGCAGTAGCGTTCGTACATGTGATTGCCGCAACTTTCAAATAAATTATGCATAGTTTTCTACGCTGATAAGCATATGTTGACTTTTTCTAATTAATACTGGTATTACGTTTGTGGACATCTCTCGATGTTCGCGCCAAACATAGTTAAGAGTAGGAAATCACGTGATCTGTTGACCGTACGTTATTTTTTTTTTGTTTTTGTGGAGAATACTTCCACAAATCATTCACACATACTCATAATATCATCTCCAGGCTTCTCGCATACGTATTATGATGAATTCATGCAAAAAAATATTACTAAGCAACTAAGGTATTATAAAATACCAATTTATAATTGACTATTTTAGGAAACAAAGTAATTTCTGAACAGTATCTTTTTAAAATATAGTTTTTTAAACGTTTTAAAATAAGTTTGAAATGTTTTATACTTTGTCGAAAGGTACAACACAACAATATATTGTAAAACTGTTTCATAAAGTGAGTAGTTTGGCATTCGACTCGTTTTCTTGAAACACCTTCAAACTGCAGTATTGTTTGCAAAAAAAAATTGTGTGTCTTTTATCCCCTGTTCCTTAAAATGATTATTTTGACATATATCTCTTTGCACGCGCATAACCGAATTATTGTATATTTCTGGAAATATTATTGGGGCATATAAGTAGAAACAGGTTGCTCATGTAAATTTACCATGTGTAGTAAGTGACGTCATGGTGAAACAATGTCCTTTCGAATAATACAAAGGTTCACCTAAACATATCCTTGAGATCCCATATTAGAAATTTTCGTGTTTTTCTTCGAAACAATTTGCGAATCATCGAATACTCTAGCAAGAATAATTTTAATTGTTTATCGAACTAGGTAAACTTAAATAAAAATAATAGAAAAGATTGAATGAAATTACAACACGGATTAAAATAAACTGTGACATTTTAAAAACAGTATTCAATAAAGATACAGCAAGGATTGTATAGTATGGTAATGAGCGCATAAGATATCAGATCAGCGGAGCGTTGCACATCACGAGATCCATTTATTCGTATTGTTTAGGAAATCCACAAATTAATTTAATTGAGTAATGAAAGTTTTTATTATATATATAACTGTAAAATTGGTAGAATTTTTATAGATATACATGATTATATAGATTATTTATTATAGACTGCCACAGTGGTGTTTTTTATAGCTTACTTAAATGCATGCCTGTAGTGGTATTAGATAGGTATTTCTTGTGCCTCTTTGGTAAAGCTGATATACAGCGTGATTTTTTTTTAATTACTTGCATGGGGACTTGAAAACCATAAGGGGTACCCATTGGATTAAACGGAGAAAGATTTGCATCCTTATAAGTCTAAGCCAGGCACGCTTTTGATCACCAAAGAAAATGCATGGTTTACTAGATATTTGCAAAAATAAATGGAAACCTTTTCAGTGCTGCTCTTTTATTTTTGAAGAAAGAAAAAGGAATTTGGATATTGTTTTTAGGGAAATAACAACATGTTCTTAATTTTTTAATTTTCTTAGCATTTTTGAATTAGGAAACAAAGTTTAATTTTTTTTTTAAATGGAAACAATAGTTGGCTATGACATATTCTAAATTCTAATACTGTATTTTTTTTTGCTTGCATTGATGTAATGGTCGTAGCACTTATTTTAATTATTAACAGCATAATACACTATTATTATTGTTTTTAATAAAAAACATATCTTATCATACACGCGATATAAACGATTGAAGCATTATGTTTACTTCATCATTGACAGTTCGTTCATTAAAGTGATTATAGCTGGTGGTGTCAGTGGTTTATATATAATGGCTAAGCACCCCAACGGAGTATCGCCGGTCATAGAACTTTCTAGATCTTCAAAATACGGGTAGATCAATCCCCATCCTCTTCTATATCCTCACACACACATCTATTTCTGCCATGTGTCATCTCTTGCCATCGATGAATACCAGGTTTGTTAAGGTCTGCTTTAACTTCTTGTAGCCATGTAGATCTATAGGCCTGCGTCTTCCTCTTCTTCTTCCTGGATAATGCGGATTACTGTTCCATTCCCGGTTCTTCATATATACGTGTCCCTACCATTTTATTCTCTGCCTTTTAATTTGTTTAAACCATAATTGGTTCTTCTTGTGTATTCATCGTTGTCCATTTTTATTGGGCCTAATATTGTTCTTAGTATTTTTTTTCTTGTATCCTAAGCTCTTCTTCTTGTTTCTTAGTCATCGTTATTATCTCTGCAGCGTATAGTACTATCGGTTGTATTATCGTCTTATAAGTTCTCATTTTTTGTTTTCTTTCCCAATATTTTACTTTTTAAGAGTTTTCTATTTGCCTGGTAGGCCTTATTCATATTGGTTATTCTTACTTTTATTTCTTTCAGTTCTAAATGCGTAAATCTGTTCACCTATTCAAACATGTAGCTTCCTATCTTAGCTGAATTATTTTTACTTTCTCGTTTCGTATCTAGTCTCATTAATTTTGTTTTCTCTTGGTTTATCTTCAGTCCCATTTTGTTCCCTTCTCTCACCAATTCATCCAGTATTTTTTTGGTCGACAGCCGGTTTTTTGATCACGATATCATCTGCATACGTTATTATTTGTGCTCCCTCTGATGTCCTTATAGTAAATTTATCTGCCTTTCTTAATACATATTCCAGTGCTAAGTTAAATAATATTGCCGATAGTGAATCTCCTTGTTTTACCGCTTTATTTCTTTCAAAATCCTCTGTCCTGTCCCTTGTCTATTTGTTTGAGCGTATGCATTACGCCTGTTATTGATCGTCCTTTTGTAAAACTATATTGATATTATCCTTTTAGTTCCTTTGTTTTAATTGCTAATCGTCTCTGTATTAGTGTTGGCATTATTTTATAAGCTGTACTTAGTAATGTTAGTCCTCTATAATTATTGGTAATTTTGTTGATCATTCTTGTATTGTAACAATTTGTCCAATGTTCCAATTCCGCGGCATCTTCTCTTCTATCCAAATTTTTATAATCAATTGACATATTCAAATATGTCCGTATGGTTTAGTTGCTTTAAAAGTTAGCTATCTCAAGAAACTTGATATGTTACATTATTTATATACTGTTTGTTGTGAAATAGTAGCATCCTGTGCAATTTGCCGCGCTGATGTTTATAGATTCTGATTAACAGCAGCCAAAACATTTAACTGCATGTTTTCATCAATATTACCCTTATTTCTAGTTTTCATAAAGCTTCAAAACTCTTTTAATTGATATATAAATTGTTGAAGGTGTGTAACGATGGTTCAAAATACAATAAACAATAGCGTTCGGCGACTTCTTAACAATTTTTGTTACAAATAATGTAACATTTGATCATATCAAGCTTCTCAAGATTTCTTCTGTATTAGCTACTAAACTACAAACAAAACCAACTTTAATCACTAATCACCCTAATGTACAACTGTCAATGATGAAGTTGATGTAATGCTTCAATTGTTTATACCACGTTTTTCATGGCAAGGCATGATTTTTGTTAAACATAATAATAGTGTATTGTTGCTGTTATTACAATAAGTTCTACGACTCTTACATCATTGCAAACCATCATCATTTCATCGTTCGTAGCCAACTGCGGATTTTATTTAAAAAAAATTACACTGTTTCCTAATTCAAAAACGCTAAACAAAAGTAAAAATTTGAAAAGACATCGTTGTTTGGTATTAAATTCACTAAAAACAATATTCAAATTTTTGTTACTATCTTTACAAATAAAAGAGTTGAGCAATGGAAAGGTTTTGGGGGATTTTTATTTTTTTGCAACATCTATAGTAAACCATACATTTCTTTAAATGGGCAAAAGTTTATTTGGATTAGAATTAGAAAGATGCAAATCTTACTCCATTCAACCCAAATTATTTGATATTAGTTCAGTGTTATTGCTAACGATAATAGCTTTTTTTTAAAAAATTATTATTTCTTCATTGCTTTACCAAGTTTTCTCATTTCATTTTTATCTTTATTATAGTTTAATTTGGGTTATCCAGCTATCTTTGATGTTAAAAGGGCATAGTAATATTTAACTAGCTATATTATGAGGAATTTGCATGCCAAGAAAATTATTATATTTAAACAAATGAGATAAGAAATTATCCACAAATGATAACTAACACACATACTATTTTATATGATAAAATACTATTATTTTCTTTCAATACTTGTATCCTAAAGAAGTTTCTAAATCTTTGGTGACGTGCTGCATTTCTGAACGAAACAAGGAGCATTATTCTTCTTTTTCAAATTACTAATTGGCATTTCTATAACAGTAAAAATATCAATAATTTATCATGGGAATTTTTAAATGAATAATGGGATAAACATAGGTATGATGCAATAAAATATTTAACGCAGATTGCACATGAAAACAACCTCCTTATATTTTACCGTGTCCGATGTGCGGAGAAACCTAATTACGACATCTTATTTTATTGTCACGTACTTTAAGTAAACTAATAGGAATTAGCAAGATTTCGTTTTCTTCAAATCTGCCAAAGGAACATTTCAACAAGATTGGTGACTTGATAAAAGTGTGTTTGGGCAATCTTAAATTTAAAAAAAAATACTTAAAAAATTGCATTAAAGAAATTAATTCATTAAAATTACACATTCGTTAACTTGCATAGAAATATTAAATTTATTAATTTCAAATATTATCCATTTGAGTATTAATTGTGAAATTATTATACATATACAAATTCGTGAAATTTTTGCAAATATTCAAGCAAATACATTTGAAAAAGTATGAAAAACATTATTTAGGAAATTACAATTGTGCGTCCAATAAATAATTACCAATATTTTTCAACAATTAATGCAACCTTTGCTTTTGTGTTTATTTATAAGTGGTACTAACAATAAGATAAACTTTACTAACGCCAAACATGTGTTGTCTGTTGCTTATACAATTAGTAAGTCTTGTTATTTAATAAAATAGTTTTGTTTGTGAATCGTTGTTGTTTTTCAATCCAAAGTTTATCTTAAGATTTGACATTAATAACGTAATTTATTATTTTTAACATTTTGTTTAATTTTACGTAGTTACATTTTAATTCTTGCTAAATAGCAGATTAAACACAATAAGAGCCGCGTCAAATTTCAATAAAAACAAATATAGTATCAAGTAAGCTTGTAAAAAAGGAAATTCAGCGGTATAAAAATATACATTCAAAATAAATGGCAGTGAAAGCCTTGTTTTCAGCATTAATTTGAAATGATATGCAAATGGAATGGAGATAAGCGAGTGTAGATCAAAGAATTATAATCAACGTTTTTCCACAAGAAGGTCTGACAGATTCTTCGATATACATGATAGCTCAAATATACAGGGTAAGCAAATGTATGGATCCATTCGAATATCTTTAATACAGCTACTTTGATTTTAATAAGGCTTTCCACATTTAATTAAATGTAAATCGAGGATTTGAGGAGTATATTTATATTCGAATCAGACGTCCATTTTGGCCGGAAATGATTTTAACTTTTCTATTTTAAGTGAAACACCCTGTATATTTTTACGAATTTGAATAGCATCCTACGTCAGGAATACACAATATTAAGGTCCAACACCTCTAATATGTTTAATAACCACAAAGATATTTAATTATTTTCTTTAAATTCGTGTTTGTGATTAGTTATCCATGAAATTAAAATTCAATACTTGATTTAAGCTGTCAGAATTAATCTTGTAAATGTTCAAATATTAATAATAGTTCAATTAAGTTTAGTTTAAGATGTATCACGTGAAAAATAATTGTTTAATAATTTAGTGATGATAACCAAAATTTAAGTCAAATTAACCAAATCCCATTAGTTAGTTCAAATGTATATATTATGCTCCAATTTATCAAATTGCCAATATTCCTTTTAAATGAATATTTAATTGAACGAACTATAATCTTTAATCTTGTTTTAACGACATACTTTTATATGAGCCAGATGTGCGGTCGATTATTATAAACACGCTAAGTGTTTGTTCCGCATATTGGGGGTTGATCGCAGATATCACTCCGCTGCTATAGTATGCGGTTAAAGAAGTTGCGCTTTCAACGATCACAGTTCCTATTAGACGTTTATCTGGTAAATATACCAGATTAATAATTATCCATGTTGTCCATCCTACTTAGTCAAGTATCAGATTCAGAAGTTGTGCAAAAATAAAAATGAAGAGATGTCCTTCACTAAATTTATTTATAAAAATACCTAGACGACATGTTTCGGTTCTTTAAGCCATCTTCGTGTCGTCTAGATATTTTTATAAATAAATTTAGTGATGAAGGACATTAATTCATTTTTATTTATATAATTTCTATAATTAATATATTATAAAAGTTCTTATTACCTTAGTTATGCTAAATATGTTCTGTTACTCGAGTGAAATAGGAGAGACGCCATCTATGGGACAATTTCTGTGATATATGTATGCATTTAACGTATTTGCTGTGCTTTACATCCAGAAAATTGCTAAAAAATTAATGTGCTACCGATATTATTCAATTTCTACAATCCAAAACGTATATTGATTTAATGCTTCAGATTTGTCTATCTAACGGCATTTTTAGTTAAACGGAAAAAAAAAAAACATGTTAACTTTCTAGTAGTATTAAAGGAAGCATTTTCATTGTTGATTGAAACAAATTCAAACTGTAATTTAACTATACCGATCCAAGCTAAATTCTCTCTTTATAGAACCCGAGTAATTGCATTGGTTTAACTCAAATTTTGGTTATAATAACCAAAAACAATCAACAAAGAGCAGTTTGTTAATTCAACACAACAACTTTTCTGAGTGTGACCGCGTTAGAACGCATGAAGAAATATGCGATTTATTTCATAATTTGCATCCAACACGATCTATCGTTGGCAAAACTTTGAGAAGGTAAACTTAACAGGAGATATTAGAAATTTGCTGAGAAGTGGACGATCAAAAGTCGCGACTAATGAAGTTGTTACTCAAGATATTGCTATAGTACGAGAGGAATTTTCATAAATTTCTACTACATCCCTTGCACTGAAATATGATATAAGTTTACAATCAATAGCTAGAATATTGAAGTGCGAAAAGTATCATCCACATAAACTACAATTAGTGCAAAAGAGAATTCTGGCCGTAGAATTGAATTTTGCGAAGGAGTGAGGGAAATCTGCAGTAATGACCAATACTTTACATACAATTTGTTGTTTTCCGACGAGGCTACGTTTTTTTTTTTTTTTGAATGGTATTGTTAATTGCCATAATTGTCGATGTTGGTCAAGAGAAAGCTCTCATTGGATGCTAGAAACGCATACACAACATCTGCAAATTTAAACGTTTGTCTGGTATTTTTCAGGAACCGTATCAATGGCCCTTTTTTCATTCGTGGTACACTAACTAGAAAGAGATATTTAGATCTTTTACGTGACCAGCTTGTTCTTAATATATTGAAGATTGAATGAATTACCTGTAAATGTTTGGTTCCAACAAGATGGAGCATCCCTTTATTATGCCTAAATGTTAGGAGTTTCTTTTAAACGAAACTTTCCCAAATAGGCGGATTGGTCGTAGAGGATGCATTAAATGGCCTCCATGGTCTCCAGATTTAAATCCCCTAGAGTCATTTAAAATTTGTGGTCTATACTAGTCGAGTGCATAATTTGGACGAGTTACGATAGAAAATAATTGAGAGTGCATTACTTCGTGAGGAGGCTTTGGGCAGGCCATTCAGAATTGTCATGGATTACAACTGATAGAAGTATACTTTTTATTTAAAGGAATTGCAATTAAACCAAAAGTTTTTGCGTTTTCTATATGGCCAACATGATTTGTGTTCCTTGAAAAGGAATATAATTTTGAACCCAGCATTTCTTCGGAATAATATGTTTTTCGTTGAAGCAGTCATTCTTTAAGTGAAAGATATTGATAGTAGATCCAAGTCTTTTATTTTGAACTTGAAAATTCTGCACTTTGACAGAAAACCGTAAGCATTTTGGATCAAGAAGTTTTTCCTTTTCTTATAACATTTGTTCACTTTAGACTTGACTTTTCTGCGGTATTACCGAAAAACGTAAACAAGACAAAATGTTGTGAACACTTTTGATTGTTTCAAATAAACCTTCTAACCAAATTATTCGTTTGAATACAGGGATATTTCCTATTATTATTTCAAGCGAGTAATAATTTAGTAACAAAAAACGATTTTTTGCGTGGGTAACAGTTTTAAACTTTCAAACACTATATTCTTCCGTAAAGTGGGTTGGCTTATAAGTAATGCAACATTAACTGAAAAGATTCCAATTGTCCTTGAAATTCCTTCAATCTTGCACGAAAATATTTATCTTTGTTTACTATTGTTTGTGTACCTGAGATTTATGCACGTAGGAACATGTATAAAACTAAAATACCTTCGCGTAAAAAAGCACTTAACTTGAATGCAGACGCTTGCATTTTCCGCTAAAAGCCGAAAGTTTTAAATCAAGGTATTCATGCGTGTCCACTCAAGTAAACTAAAAGGCCGTTTTTTTTATTTAAAGTAAAGTTAATATAATAATAGCAAAATAATTTGATTTGGATGTAAATACACTTATCGAATCTCCAATTTGCATTTAATTAAATGTAAAAGGTCTAATTAAAATCGAAGTAACCATATTAAATATATTAGAATGAATCCATACATTTGCCTAACCTTGTATGTATCATTCAATCAGAAAATCGGGAAAGAAGTTTTCGCTGTGTTGTCATGTTTCTTTTTGCTGAGGAAACAAGTGCTTACAAAACGTGAGCTTATTACTATACAACAGTAAGTAATCCTTGACTTCCAACGAGAACCAAAACATAGAGTTCACAATATCGCTTCGGCTAACTATGAGTGGCAAAATGTGCCTCACACATTGATTGGAAATATATCAGCACAAAAGAAACACATATTCAAGGCAAGACCTAAAGAAAAATAAACGATATTCATAAAACTGGAGGTAACATTTCTCATAATATAGTTTCGTATTATCTCCGTTGATCATATTCCTAGACTCCTTGTCCATAAGTTAACGACTTGATAACAGTTTGAAAAATGTTACGTTAGAGGCGCCTACAAAATTATTTTACAATAAAAAAAGAAGTAAATTGAAAGCAAATTGAAATTAGTAGATTACTATGTTGATCAAACCAAATCAACAGATTTATAAAGCAAGGGAAGACGCCCATGATAAAAACATTCAATATTTGGGACACCTGCATTTCTTAGTTTCTTACAATTAGTTTATCTCTAACTTAATCACAATCAGAAACACGGATATTTAAAGCATGTTAATGAGAAAAGATAAAAATGAATTCTTGATCATCACATTTCTCAACCCATAAATTTCTTGTTTTTGAATTATTATTTAGAAAAAATATGTATATATATATTTTAAGAATGAAAGAAAAATTGATTGTGAATGGGTGTTAAGTTTTATTTTTTTTTTTTAAACATTTTTTTCTGATATGCACGGTCTAGTATTATCAATCTGGTCGATAAAACGTTTTGTTGATCTATATTCCAAATAGACAAACAGGAAGCATTTAACCACAAAGAAGGAAGTCGTAGAAAAATAACAACAGAAGAAAATATTTCGATAGTGAGATAAGCGATGATTATGATAATTAACTCCAACACACCAATTACTCATTTGTGCCAAGATGTAAGTCTGCTTATTATTATATATTTCTCTGTAATAAATCTTCCATACCAATCGTTTAATTTTCAAAGAGTATAAGCGTCGAATTGCCTTTAGTTATAGAATAAGTCGGTCTTCGTTGAAACGCCTGTTCAGACTCTTGGTAGTCATTCTCTAAAAAGATTTCTAATGCTACAATAGTGATTTTATTGAACGTTCTATATCAATATTGATACATTCGGAGATTTTGTTCTTCACTGACGAATCTTGATTTTATCTATTTGAATATAACATTAGGGAGTGCAGATAATTAAATAAATTTTCGTCCAAGTTGAAATTAATTGCATTCGCAAAAAATTGGAATGTAGACAGTTATCAGGGAGAATTGTCGATGTCGGTTCAATATTTTTCAATATAATTTTAAATACGGAGAGAAAATGCTAAGATCTTTTATGAAAATTTAAGATAGCAAATTACAACAAGGCTATTATCCGGAAGTTACAGATTTTCATGTATGTAATTGGAACAGTACTACAGAACAAAAAAAATACAGAATACAATGTTTGATTTAAAAAATATAAAACGTAAAATAGAAAAAACCATTAATCAATGAAATTTAAACATTCCTTCCAAATAATATAATAAGTGACAAAACAAAAATCCCACTTTTGACCTCAGATCCGTAAAATTGGGAAGAATTGCTTCCATTTGGAATTTACTGTCAATATTGACTAGCGGTAAATTATTTCTACCATGACGACCCACAGTGGGGATTTTTTTATGTTTTCGTACATCTCAGAAGCAATTAAGTATACGAGTACATATTATATGACAATGTAAGTAGCAGACAAGGATGATGAACTATTTTAATAATGGAAGCCGGTTTTAAAGAACGATGATAATGGACACTAACAAATCATATTCTCATTATTTTCTATTGAGAAATAAAAAAAACTATTATTATATTATTATTATTATTATTATTATTATGTATTAGACATTCAAATAGTCGTAAAACTAATATTGCCTTTGTGCTGAAACATAAAGCTAGATTTATATCAGAATGCACTGTAATGCACCCGTGATTGCAAAATATCTCGCTTTGAAAACTGTTTCTTTAGGTTAGCTGCTTCTTTAGGAACAGCTGCTTTAGGCATACGTATTACAGAGGTCTCTAAAATAAATGAGATTTTTATAAGTTTAAGGGTTTGTTTGTTGGCTTCATACGTAAATTTTGAAGGATGTCAAAGATGTCGGCGGATATAAATATTTAATTATTCGTGTAGGGTCGTCAGATCGATGCACTTCTTAATAATAATAATATAATTTATTGTGATCCAACAGATTTGCCCATGAGGAGGACACGAAAATGCAACAAAGGCAACTTCATGATACTACTCGTCATTTTTAAAGGACACTAGGAGTGGAAGAAAAAATAATAAATGTGAATTTTGTAAACTTGAGGATGTGTTTAAGTGTATCAGTATCGACGATACGTAAATCTTAAGAGATGTCAAAGATGTCGGCGGATATATCTATACAGGGTGTATCAAATAAAAAAAGTAAATTTTGCTTGGGTGTTAACTACACGACATACAGTCGCGAGCAAATGTTATAGGCACCTTTGACAAAACTAATGGGTTTCATGTTTCTTGCATTTTTTTTTGTGACAGTTATTTCAACGTTTATATAATCGTCTTTATAGTTACAATAGTCTTTATAGATACCTTTTGTAAATGTATTATTTTTTTTTATATATTTTCAAGTCTTCGAGAAGTCACTTTCCCCCTCCCATCTAAAAGGTATTATAGCTGTACTAAAAACGCTCTAATATGCAACAAATTAATAAGATCCCTTAAAATACTAAAATATTTATAATGTGTTACCTACAAGTTTTTATTTTCTCATTTCTTATTGTGATATTCGCCCAAAATTTAGGGTGCCTATAACATTTGCTCGCGACTGTATAAAGCACAAACCCACCGAAACCGGATTTCATCATTAAAGAGTAAAAAAAAAGTAAAATTTAGAGCCAAAAATTCTTTAGTCCGGGCTTGATGCAAGGAAACGTCATGTTAAGCACCCGCTAAACGTGGTATTATGTATAAATACATTGCACTCATTTAGTATTATTCTTAATGGTGGTTCATTTAACGTCATTCTGAATAAATAAAGGCCCTTGTAAAAATAGCAAAACTTAGGCATTTTAAATTTCTTCTTTTTATAAAATAAACATTCCTTTTTTGTTAAGAGCATTCTACGTAAGTCTACAAAGTATTATTTTTAATATCCTGTAAGACGTTCGAGTTTCACCGGATATGCGACATCACTAGTTACAAAAAACGTAAATATTTTTCTTTTGCTTTGTCGAATCGAGAGTTAGTTGTTAATAATAAACGGTACCACATGAATCTGAGTTATTTCTTTTGGATTTATTTAATCATATAACGCAAATGAATTGAATCGAATTACACAGAAATAAATGTAGATACAGAAAATTTGCAAACACGCCTTTTTACTATGATGTCGCGCGAAAATGAATCTATACATTCCCGCGCTTTTGCCGATTCATCAAGCTTCGACTTTCTTTATATGAAATCATGATGGTCCTGAAAAGGATCGTTTTTTCGAAACGGGAAGAATTTAAATAAAATGTTCAAAGTGGCTTGCACTCCAAGCGGCGATCCACACAAAACTAACAGCGATAATGGCTGAATGATAGTGGTATGTGGGGGTATACTCGGGACAGCATTTAGGTTGGGCACAGGTGCGGCTCTAGCCCACGGCATTCATAAAATATTTTTTTCTCGTTAATGCTTACAGATAGACCCCCTGTGCATTAAGACTTTTTGATTGTATATGATTATAACTGCTACATATTATTATATTTACCTCTGTGTCTGATACACCCTGTATATATAACTGTAATGTTGTCAGACTGATGCACTTCCTAATATTAGCATTTAGTTTTATGCTATTTTAACCGCCATCTACAACTACTTTGAAATTGGTTATCAATTGGTCTTCACGTTTTTATTATTTACTTATATAAAACGTAATTTGAATATGTTATAATATAATTCATAATCTACATTAAACAGGATTTTTTACCATTATAACACCTTTTAACACGTTTCTATTGCATGTTTCGTAGATATTTACTACAGGAAAATCTTATCACTGTAGAAAAAAATGCCTCTCTGCAATATTACAGACTTTAATCAAAGGATAAGTATAATAAAAGTTCATGTTACTATTAACTTATAACCGAAAGTTACCCACACGCGCATTACAATCTACATTCATGCATATTTATCTGGTAAAACCGCATGATGACTAAAAAAATATTTGACATTGGAATTTTTAGGAATAGAGTTTAGTTTATCGTTCAAAGAAAAACTATTAAGTACACCTCAACTCAAGTGCAATTGTACTTATCTAATTATTACAATGCCATATGTAAATATGTAGGTCAATGTATTTTTTGAAACTTTTTTTTTTTCCTTTGCGTTTAATTTTGGTATTACCAAAGTGTAATCGACACCAGTATTTATTTAAAATATTCCCAACCGCTAAACCTAGAACAGGAAATTTTATAATACATACATATATTTTTTTTTAAATACAGGCAGAAGATCAATTTATTCGTTATATCTGCTTTATGGTTTATATTTACGAGAATTTAGGAATTACACTTTTAATTAATTTCCCGAATGTTACGTTATAACTGTTTTATCTGCGAAAGTTTTTTAAAAAATCACATGAAAGGAATTACGGAACAAATTTTATACTGAAAACAATTTAGTTAACTAAAGCATCAGTCATGTCAACTTATTTTAGAAGATAAGTTAAATGTATTGAGAGTTTTATATATTGAAAGAGATAAAATTTTTATTTTTAAAAACAACAAAAATTTATGTAATTTTTCAGGAGATCTAACGACATTAAAAATACATTATTTTCATTTCGCCTTGACTTATATTCAAAAAATGTTTTCAAATCTTACAAATAGGAATTAATTGAAGTGTCAAGTCCACAAATCAATCGACCTAATGAAAATATTAATATTCTAATCCTTTTTGGCACCTCGCAGAAATTGTTGTTGAAGTAATTTGTGATGAAGAAGTATCTTTACAAAATTAATTTCTGCAACAACTAACTGTAAGTTGTTTAAAACAAACTGTAATAATACAGTTTGTTTTGTTTGAACCATCAGTATCCATTGCATATGAATATTTAATGGAAATGGCATTGCAATGAACTTTAAATGTGGTTTCTTTATTTTTAGATAAGAGTTATGTAAAATTGTAAATACAATTTAAGAAATTGCAAACTTTGTTTTTAGAGGAAACTATTAGGTAACTACTAATACAATTAAGTTTTATTTCGTCGCATCCATTTCATATATATAAAAAAAAATATTCCACTATAAAACGATAGTGTTTGGAATTTCTTTTAATGGAACTGAATAAGTGAGAATACTGTAAACCTATCAGAAGATGCAAAATCAAATATGATTGCTATACCTTCAATTGATACAAAAGACCGCCGATTTTTAGTATCCCAGAAGATTTACAACCAGCAAGTTTGCATAAATTACATTACAAATTTCACATTATTACAAATATAATAGCTTATGAAAAAATAAAAAATACATTAAAGAAAAAACACTAAAAAGAAATATTTGGATTGTTTTAACAGAATTCTAGAAAGTCTTGTTGAAAATAATCACCTCACGAAAAAGAAAATTAAAAGAATTATCACAAAAAAAAATCATGATTCAGAAATTTTAAGGTAAGGGTAGCGCTAACAAATGGATAAATACTTTTGAAAAAGAAAGAAACGGTTTGAAATAGCACAAGACGAGGAAATGATTGCCATCTTTAAGTTATTTTTACAATTTTTCCAAATCTTGATTAATTGAATTACATATTTCATTTTTTTTTCGTTTTTAGCAGCGCAACTACAGTAGTATTTCCAAATCTGTTTGATATTCAAACAATTTCGTCAATTTTTGAATAATTAACACAGCGCAAACTGAAAAGTGCGATTTCAATTTGACAATCGTTCCAAGGGACTGTATCTAGAGTAATAAATAAAATTTTGCAAACATTTTTATTTTAAACCACGTAATAAACATTACTTTTATTGAAAATTATAACATTTCTTGTTTGTTTTCGGCATTAAAGTGGAAACCCTTAGTCTAAAACTAATAAATCATAATGTATTAAATTGAAGGTATTAAAGTTAAGTTTTGAAATTAGAAAACAAGGAATACTAAATAGTAGGTAAAATAAAAATAGTTTAATGTCTATGAAACTTAATAAAAGGAAATGATTAATAATAAGGTACTTTTAGCTAATGATATGAATATTTATTAAGTAAAAACATTTAAACAATAACTAATAGTAATGAACAACTTGTTAGGCACATATAAGTAAAGTAGGCTTTGAAATTAGAAACAACAAAACGATGTAGTAAAGTATTTTAATTTTCTGTTAATGAGTAATTACTATTATTTTTATTATATCTGCTGTTTATTATTCGTTGTTCTCTAATTTCAAAATCTACCTTAACAGCCACAAATATACCAGAGATATTTTAAAAAATATTTTTGACAAATATTTTTCGAGAAAGGTTTTTGAATATATTTTTTATATTTTATCTAAATATAGACGAAATATAGAATTGAAATATTTACTCCATATTTTAAATCAATGTAAGTTTGATTACTTTTTAAAATATTTATAAAATATTATTTGTATGAAAATCGAAATTGCAATCATACTATTTAATTTGTCAAAATGAACTAAACTTATTTGTAGACAGTAACCTATATGGGGAGAACTTCTTCACACTCACCATACAAGTTAATAATCAATAATGCCTCAAAAATATAATATAGCAAAAAAAAAATATTTTAATTTTCAATAAAGGTAATAATGTTTGCTAATAAGTGGTTTAGAATGAAAATGTTTGTGAATTTTCATTTATTAGTACTATATGCAGTCCCTTGCAACAACAATTGTCATACCGAAAACGTACTTTTCAGTTTTCGCTGTGTTAATTTTGCAAAAATTGACAAAATGGTTTGAGTATCTATGCTGTTGAGCTGCTAAAAACGAAAAAATTGGATATAAGGTAAAGTCAGGTAAGTGTGTAACTGGGGCAAGTGTGTAGTTTGGCTATATTTATTTTTAAAATTGAAATACGGACGTCCCCTTGTTATAATACTAAATGTACTAAACTTCATACTAGTTTTACAAACAAAACTTCGCATCTCCTAACGTGTAATAACTTGAATATCTTATGAATATACCATACTTTATTAAACAGGCATCAGTTTAGCATTACACTCTTGGCCGAACTAAAGGATAATGCTATTAATATATAAAATGCGGAACGATTACACACTTGCCCCATTTTGCTGGGTAAGTGTGTAGTATTGACAGTGTTTAAAATTTCTTTTTTTCTAGTAAACCGTTGATAATTATAAAAGGTGTATCTATTGAAGGCTTTCAACCGAACATATATTACGTACTTTTATGTGTAAAATTTATCAAAATGTTTTATTATGTGAACAGTGTTACATTTTCTTCGCACTATGCAATTTTTACTACACACTTACCTGACTTTACCTTATGTAAATCAATTAAACAATGTTTGGAAAAATTGTGATTTTCATTTTTATTTATCTTCATAAAAATTTGCACACAACTTCAGAATTGAATTCTAAGCAACTTTTTCAAATAACTTTTTTGGATATCATGTCATCTAACCCCCCGCCCAAAAAAAATTTGGAATATTTTACTAATAAAAAATTTTCCCATATGTTGCA
This sequence comes from Protaetia brevitarsis, assembly GCA_004143645.1. Lineage (NCBI taxonomy): Eukaryota > Metazoa > Arthropoda > Insecta > Coleoptera > Scarabaeidae > Protaetia > Protaetia brevitarsis. The sequence continues at coordinate 105,770 of RXPK01002328.1, read as the reverse complement.
ATATTTATGCCGGTGACTGTATAATTTCTCAATCAATTTATGCTTAACCTGTATATTCCTTATTTGGTATTTTTTTTGGAAAAAGAGTAGTTAAGTACATTTGAAATTTTATAAGAATTTCTATAATTAATTATTTATATTTAGCTTCTAGCCTGACGATGTGCTAAACATGAAACCGTAGCTTCTTAACCTGTGAAATAAAAAGATTATGTCTTATCAATCTTCCATGATTTAAATATTAGAACGTAATTCAAGTCAAACTGAAAATGAATTTAAAAATAAGAAAAAAGATGTGAGCTGCCATACAGAAAATAATTGTTTGCTTAAAAAAAAATTGTAAACAAAGATACATTCGAAGAATAACATATTGTGAGAACACAATTTAAAATAAAACCTCTCTCTACTTGCTGGTTCATATAGATATAGGTATATACGTTTCTCACTTTTACAAGCCCGAATTATATACACATATCTCTCATATTGGAACTGCAAATTATCCCGAAGAACCGCAACCGCGCTCTATCAATTTGCCAAAGTACAATAATTATAATTACCTAAGCATACGTGATTAGCTCATCTTTCCGTTCTTGGTACATTGGCTAATCAGACAGGAATTTCCTCTATTTTGCTTATTGTTAATTATCGCCGCATAATGGATAAGTAATTGGGGCTCGGGCGTTTTGGGTTTTCCATTTCGGCGCCGTGGTTATAGTATTAGTGTATATACGCGTCCTTAAGGGAATATTGACAGACTGTCTTTTATAATCTTATCAAAGCACGTATGTACAATAAATGTTGAGTAAATATAGAAGTGGGTATGCAAGCACCGTATGAATGTTTACTAATGATTCTACAATGCAAATATTTATAGTCCGCAGTATTGAATTTAGATTGAATAGAAGTATTTGGAATGGTACACCTATCGTTACTAATTCCTACGAAATAGTAGCATATAAACAAAAAGTAATTACCTGTATACTGTCTGATTGATGATACAAACAATTAATTTAAACAGATAAACAGTTTGGTTCACCTTCAGATGTTTCACTTGTATGCGATATGAACCTCCAAATAAAGAAAGATCCTTTCCCATCACCATCATTTTACATAGTTATTAAAACAATACCTTCAATATTCAACGGTACCCCAGTGGCCAACTATATTTATTTCATATTTTATAAATATTAAAAAAATATTAAATCTTTCTTGTATATTAGTTATATTAATATAATATGCATAAAATATATTATAGAAAATATATTAGGAAAACATTTAAAAAATATATATGTTATGTAGCATTAATAATATTTTATTGCAAATGTTTTCTCAATATATTTTTCATAACTCTGCAAGAATATTTTGCTTTGTATTTTTGTAAATATTTATTTCATATAAAAAAAAGATTGAATTTTTGCTTTTGTACATTTGGTGCGTAGGACGAATAATATAAAATGGGTAAAATATGCATACATATTAAGTAGGTATGTACCTATTTAAAATGATAGTTTAAAGATTAAATTAGATAATATATATCTAATATGATTTAATTAGTATCTAAGTTGAGCGCTGTAACTTTTCTATTAATATATCTGCGTTTTGTATTATATTATTTGCAATATTTGTAAGTTGCGAACGTCAACACAACACCTCTATTCATTACGGTGCCGGTGTTATATGATTTAGTATTGTTTATGCGTCTATGGATTAGGTACATAGAATGCATACGCGCACGTGCGTATCGTCAACGTTTTCATTCGTTTGTCCGTCACATGTTATAGTTTATAGTAGTATACGATTAGGGCAGATTAGGGTTAACTATGTAATTAATTGTTGCGGGGTGTGTTTTAGTTTTTGTGGTGACTACGAGGTAAGCAAAACTTTGAACATGTCATGGTATTTACTATAAGATAATTGGAATGCTCAATATCGCTATGTACAGAAATCGTTTAATAATATAATTGTAGGAATTTTATGCATCATATATGTACTGCATCTACCAGATAAATTGCTAGTTGATTTGCTTAAGAGATTCATCTCGGTAGATAAGCGTCATAACCTCAAATAGAGGTTAGAATACGTTGTGTTGTTTTATTGTTTGTACGTAGAATATTTTCAAATATTATGAAATAAAGTAAAAATAAGTATCGTAAGTATTAGAATGTAGCTACCACTCCAATTATTGTAAATGCTCCAAATGTATTAGTAGGTGTTGATAATGTTGTACGATGTTTTATTCATGGTATGATCTAATACAATTGGCATTATTTTAGAAGCCACAAGGAAACGCCATGAGAGCACCACTACCGAAGATATGAAAGAAGCCATAGGGTTGTACCTGGCATCAGCCAAGGCTAGACTTAAAAATGAGTATTTTTCATTTTTATTGGCTTATTCAAATAAAATGATAATAAATACGTTTGTTTTTTATTTAGAACACTTCAATTAAAAAATAGTGATTAATTTGATAAACCTTCAGTATGCCTTAAAAGATGCCAGAATTATTGATTATTAACTTGTATGGTGAGTGTGAAAAAACAAGTTCTTGCCTTTTAGACAACTCTATGTATGTTTCAACTTTTCGTTATCGACGTTATACATTCTAAATAACCAAAAACAATTTTAGTTGATTTTGACAAATTAAATAGATTGCATAAAAAATCTCAATTTTCATATAAATATTTTAAAATATTTTAGAAAAAATATAGCACTTACATTAATTTTAAAATATGGAATAAATATTTTAATTGAATATTTTATCTATATTTAGAAGAAAATATGAAAAATATATTCAAAAACCTCTCACGAAAAATATTTATAAAATATATTTTTAAAAATATCTATGTAATATTTCTGGCTGTTAGGGTACTCAGTAGAGCTCTAAGAAGAACTATTTTTGTAACAATTTGCTTATAAAATTACACGAACGACACAAAAAATAACAATAAACACGCAAATACAGAGCTGAAACCAACAGCAGGATTGACAGATATCATAGATTTCAGTGATATTTTGTTTTATCCAACTTAAATTTCATTTGCTATATAAAATATTTTTCGTGTTTGTGAATTCGCCTCGTTTATTAGCCATTCGCAAATCGTAAATCTTTCACCTATATAATGTATTCTTACAGTGAATAGAGTGTAGTACGCTGTCAGTATTACTTCCCGTTAGTTATAAAATGCGGCGGTTAACCTGAAAAGAAGTAGATGGCGCTCCTAAAATTTCCAGTTATGTTTTCCATATATCTTATCATGAATAATCTGTAAATATTTAGTGTAGGTTTTGGTGTGGAATAATTGGCAATAATAAATGTTATTTAATGTTAAAATTAAAAAAAAAACACAAAATCATGTTTGCTTGCTTTTCTTTTCTGTGTATTTTTTCTGGACGTTCACAATCATGTTTTTTTGCGATTACAGCGCAATCTGTTACGAATCGAAAAAAAGTTTCAAACAAAAATTACATACTTGGTGGGGTACAATACACAATGGGGGTTTCCATTTAAGATTTCAAAGTTGTCCCCCCTCCCACTCTGGCATCTGGCTCTGATTGAGTTCGGCACCATTCAGTGAGCCTCCGTACATTATAACAAATCTTATTAAGGTCTTTTTTTTTGATTTGATGCAGTGTTTTAGAGATATTCCATTGTCCTCGTAAAAAAAAAAACTCAGCCGGTATATGCTATTTTTAAACATTAGGAATGTAAGCTGTTTTTTAAATTTTTCGTATAAAGCTTTAAATAATAATGTCACTCACAATCACGCCAAATACCTTCCAATGAAAACCACAACAGGACATATATATTACCTGCTTCAAATTACAAATGTGGGATTCCCGGACTAATTGGTTGAATATGACCACACGGGTTACCAATAAAGGAAATACTTTAGGCGTTTTCTTATGAAGAATAATACATAATCTTTAGTCAATTATGATGATTAATTGTTTACCTTTATTGAGGATTCAGCTACATTCTTTAGTTTTGAGGTTATCGAAAAAAAACTACAATTGATCTAAGGTCCAATAAAGAACGTATTATAATGCTTCTCAAAATTTAAATTGTCGTTTCTTAGTTTTTCCCCTATAACGCATGTAGCGTTCAACTGTTTAAAAATGTTTTTGCTTATAAACTAGGCCTTCACGTCATGCATATTTTATATCATTTAACCAATCCTCTATCTATTCCCGTTTACGAGATTCCAATGATGAGCACACTAACTGGGACAGGCTGTATACAAGCTGATTCAAATTAAGTGCGCACCATTGCTATCTCTGTTATTATCGATTCTAGAAATTAGGTTAAATTAGCTAAGTATTAGTGCTTTTAACGCTGATTAATATGCAATATACGAAAAAACAATTGCATGACGCATTTCTGAGAAATTTTGAAATTTATATTTTTTTTAAATTGAACATCCTGTATATTGTTTAAAAAGTGGATGATATTTTAATTTGTAATGCAAAAGTTTTAATACAATATCCTCTTAAACCGAATAATAAAGAAGTTATGGTGGTTTTTAATTGATGCCAAAGATATGTAAAATTTATAGTAGGCTTCTTTCACTTTAAGTCAAAACAAATAGTATGTTGTTTGAAATTGTCAAAAACGCACTGAGCTTAAATCTTTTACACGTTTAATTATTAAAAAAAGTTGGTTATTTCATTTTTGTGTTGTGTTCTTTACTTTTAATTGTTATTATTACATTATTATCATTAGTAGCGTTATACAGGGTGATTCATTTTTTTCGGGAAACTTAAACAGCTTACCCACCATACTGGTGTAAAAACTCTATATAAACGCATAACCAAAAATGTTTCGTTCTCGAGTTACAGCTAGTTAAAGTTTTTGAGATTGTAGCGAGCGTAGACGCCATTGCGGCCATCTCTTTTAAAGCTGTCCACTTATGTTGCGATACCAAAGTACATATCTGACTTTCTAGCTCTTCTAAGTTACTGGTTGAGTTTGTAAATTTCAAACTCCACAAATCTTTGCTTTTTGAATCTAGTAATTGAATTTCGAATGAACCAGCATTGATATCAAATGGAGCAAAATTAAGTTCTTTGCTGTTTGTTTTGAGAGGATTCGCAATAAAAGCTAAGGTAGGCTTATTTATTTTGAATTGATCAAATCGTGCAGCAAAGCCATCCTTGATCCCTCCATTTGATTGCTCTTGTGAAGTAACTGGTATCAATAGAAGCACTGTTTCCATCTCGATATTTTTTTAAGGTTTGGAAATATAGTAATCTGCCCATCTCCATATCTTCAGCCAAAAGAAGCAATTCAAAACAAACTACTTCTTCCAGTAATGAAAATGCAGTGTTTCCTTTTCCTGGAGCTTTAGATTTAGTTCGTTGAAATGCATTGTAACGTCAGTCATAAAATATAACTTTTGTAGCCATTTATCTTCTTTCAATTCAGGATGATCAATGGTCTTATTATTTAGGAACGTAATAATTTCATGCAGACATGAGGAAAAACGCTTTAAAACACTTCGTGAAAGCCATCGTACGTTATTGTGCATAATTAAATCCGAGTAGTGGTTACCCATGTCATCTAATAATTCTTTAAATTGGCGATGATAGAGAGCCTTAGCTAAAATGCTATTGGTAATTTTAATAACCAAGTTCATAACGTCAATTATTTCTTTTGGAAAGGATTGTGTACAAAGCGCTTCCTGGTGAATTATGCAATGAAAAGAAAAGATTTCATGGTCAATTTTACTTTTTAAAATTGACATGAATCCTTTGTCAGTTTAATGTTCTTCAACTGTTGTCGTGTCACATCTGAGGCCATTTTAGTAGTTCGATTTTATACTGTTTTGGCAGATAGTGGAATATCTTTGATTTTTTTTACAATTTCAGTTTTGTTTTTAAAATCACTAAACAGATCCTTAATATAATCACCGTCTGTGAATGGTTTTCCTCGTTTAGCTATTTCAAGCGAAATTTTGAAGCTAACCATATTTACGCTGTTCGTGGATTGTCTCAAATTATGGAACTTGACATCTGAATCATTATCTGGAGTTCTTCGACGGCTATCATTCTGGTGTTACGTACGGGATATTTTCTTGCAAAAGAATCATGTTTGGTAACAAAATGTCTTTCTAAATTTGATTTTTTTATTAAGGACAAATTTCTCTTGACAGACAAGACAAGTTGAAAGGCTATAACTATTTCGAATGGGTTCATTTCTGTCTGTCCGCTTAACTTTTAATTTTTTTTAGGGGAACTTAAAGAGCCGTAGTTGTCTTTTGAAACAGCCGCGGTTTGCCGATCGCTGAGCTAACCAAATTAAGCAGTTAATTAAAATTAAGTTGTACAATAAGTAATTTGTTACCAATCTGAATTTTTTGAATGTTGTATTTAATTTATGTAGTGTGATAAATATCTTATTTTATATGAATATTTTTTTTTTTTGGATCGGCTCACGAATAGTAATCCAAGACCTAAGTTTGCATGCTCTTTCGCAATAGTAATCAATATAATACATAAGGCTACAGAGCCATTTAAATAAAAGTACATCATTTCATATTTCTTAACTAGTTCAATTAATTTTAGAGTAAAGATTGTTGTAGGATAGCTTTTATTTTATTTTATTTTGTGCAATAAATGCATAACCTACTTATGCAACGTATTTTTTTTTGATTAATATGTTATTATTTTTTACTTACCAGTCAAACTTCCAAAGCCTACTTAACTAATTTGCGTTTTTTTGTTATAATGAAGTTGTTTATTGCCTAAAGAAAACAAATAACAACGAAAGTTAATATGCACTAATAGCTTGTTTAAATCATACAATATACATTATATTTTGTCCATGCGGGAGCGAACTGTTTATACAGGGTATTCCACGTAACTGGTTCATTAAAAGTTTATGATGTTCTATTATTTACTTATATTTGAGAGTTTGGCACCAGTATCTGTTCGATTGGAACTATAAATGCATAATATCTTAACCAAAATATCACTTCCGGTTGACCGGAAATGGATGTCAACTTTGTTATTTTAAATAGAATGATATAATTTTTTATTCATTTTTGTATTCTACAACTATAAATACCGCTGTTTTCATTAGCTATTCCTATAGCTACATGTTGCCGTTTTTGAGTTATTTAAGTTTTTCTTTTTTTTTTAGTCATAATCATTGCATCATTGAGAAATTAATATCTCGGTTAATACTGCAAGTAGACACCCCAAATTTGCTATGTTATGAATGTAGATGTTACTCTAAGAAACGGTAAGCACACTTTACATTCTAACATACAGGCTGTTCAAAACTGAGGAACAAAGTGACATATTTTCAAATGCAGAAAACTCCATTTTTTAAAATAGAACACCCTGTATTTTAATTCGGAATTAGGAAGTAAATATCATCCCCTATCGCTTTATATGAGCATTCCCTATACCTATCTTTAATAGATTTTGGAAAAATGAGCGACTTTTTGTTAAAACAGACTAAGTAGCCCTATCTTTAAATGTTGTAGCTGGCTCTGAAATGGATTACGTCAAATTCATGTATTATTTTGAATAACCATACAAGAATGTCTGTTCGAATAGTCATTTCTATTAATATTGGTTGTACGAAAGTGTAATTACAATGATATACATAAACACTTTTGGTTAGTCAATGAATTTGACATTAATCCCATTCAGAGCCAGCTACAAACACGCAAAGATAGGGCTACTTAGTCTGTTTTAACAAAAAGTCGTTCATATCTTAAAATCTATTAAAGATAGATATAGGGAATGCTGATATAAAGTGATAGGGGATGATATTTACTTCTTAATTCCGATTAAAATACAGGGTGTTCTATTTAAAAAAAAAGAATACTTAGTCTGTTAACAAAAAGTCGCTCATATCTCAAAATCTATTAAGAATAGGTATAAGGAATGCTCATATAAAGCGATAGGGATGATATTTACCTTCTTAATTCCGAATTAAAATACAGGGTGTTCCATTTAAAAAAATGAGTTTTCTGCATTTGAAAATATGTCATTTTGTTCCTCAGTTTTTAACACCCTGTATGTTAGAATGTAAAATGTTCTTACCGTTTCTTAGAGTTATATCTACATTCATAGCATAGCAAATTTGGAGTCTCTACTTGCAGTATTAACCGAGATATTAATTTCTCAATGATGCAATGATTATGACTAAAAAAAGAAAAAACTTAAATAACTCAAAACGGCAACATGTAGCTATAGGAATAGCTAATGAAAACTGACATATTTATAGTTATAGAATCCAAAAATGAATAAAAAATTATATCATTCTATTTAAAATAACAAAGTTGACATCCATTTCCGGTCAATCGGAAGTGATATTTTGGTTAAGGTATTTTGCATTTATAGTTCCAATCGAACAGATACTGGTGCCAAAATCTCAAATATAAGTAAATAATAGAACATCATAAACTTTTAATGAACCACTTACGTGGAATATCCTGTATATGTAACTATAATATAATACATTAAAACAAAAAAAAAATTAGTGATAGAATTTTCGTTTTTTTGTCTTCACTATTAATCCAAAAACATACACAAACAATATTGTTTGCCAAAACGCATCAGTGTAGCTATTTTATTACTGCTACGTAAACATTAAATCGGATGTCAATGTTCAAACAATCAACAATACATCAGCGAATGTAGTCTTTCTAGTATTTCGGAAAATCATGATTACATTCGGTGGCACAAACAAAAACAGGGTTTCCAAAAATTATCCACAGCCAAATAGTAAATACCTAACTTTCAAGGTGCAGCGAAAATACGTCAAAATAAATACATACGTAAAATATGCGCAGTATCATCCGACTAGTCAATGAAATGACTTTGAAGAAAAGGTCAATCCACCTTCGCGCCTAATTCGCTATTTATTCGTCTGCTGATTCTATTGTGATTTACCTGCGCTCGTCATGATTAGCTGATGTATACACATGTAGCAAATACGTTGTTTTTCGTAGTTTACTGGTATTACCGAAGTACCTGGTTTAGTGATACAAGTTCCTCGTGTTTTTGCATACTTCAAAAGCAAAAAAACAAACAACAAAAAAAAACTGACTAATAGAATTTTTATTAATATATGAAATAATCATCTTCTATCCTAATGTTAAATAATCCTAAATAGACACAATTTAGTTGCACAATAAACATATTTTCAAAATACCTAAGTATTGTTAGGAATATAACCCTAATGCTTTACTAGATTCTAGAAAATTAGCAGTTACCAAAATGATTGCTTGTGTGGAAGAAAATTGTATCAAAACAGGATTCAAGATTGTTAAGTCATTGCAGAAAAAAAAAATGACATAACCTTCAATGACTCACATATTTATAAAAGGCATGGGGTTGTTGCATCATAGTGTATAGATATTTATTTATATCTATTGCCGAAGTGGGAAAAAACATTTAGTTATAATAAAATTATTGGTAAAATTATCAAGTAAATCAATGTTAAAAGAATTATAAATCTTTTGTTATTGTATACCCGAAAAATATTAGATATACTAGGTAATGAAGAGTAACTAATTTTTTTTCCCAGCAAGGAGGAAACTGTTGTACTTTTCCTCCCTAGGGAGGCAAGTTGTACTTTTCCTCTCTAGGGCGGAAAGTAAGTAAATAATGAGGTAAGTCTGAGAACTTCTAGTTTGTAACTTGCACTTCTCATACCCACAACTTTACCCGAACACAAGACCCGAAAAAATTCAATTGGAATAATAAGCAATAGACTTTGTCCATTACTGACGGAAATCTCAACAGCAAAATTTCTGATTTCTCGAATTGCTGCGAGACCACATCATTGCATTAATAAAGATATTAAAAGAGTAAGAGTGGATGGATTCTTTCCAGTTATAAGTTAATCTATAACAAAAATATAATAATAAATAAAGAATTTTGGAACATGTTTCCTTAATACTGCCCAAGACCTGCAATAGCACTTTCCTCACGTGGTTTGAATACAATTTTTTCCTCAGTCAGTCGGATTTTAACTAATTAAATGTCTAAAAATAATACATACCTGTGAGTGACATGGTAGATAGTAGGCTTAATCTGTCAAATATTTTTTGAAAACTGTCAAGTCAGCGTCCTTTTTCAAAAAAGTGTTAATATAATAATATAATAACAGTAAATAAATATAATTTAATTGAAATTTAATATCATAAATATTTATTACAAACATTTCTATACAATATGTCGAATGATATCACAGACAATGATAATCTGTCGTGCACGCCACCTGAAATTCGTGAAGCAGTACTGTTCGGAATTTATTACATACATACATTGACAAGATGAAACTGTACATCTTATAATATGTGACATTATTGATATATGACATTAGTACATTCGACTCAGTCTGAGCCCATTTATGAGATATTGTTAAATTATTAAGGCCCGGTTTATTCACCGCCAATTAAAGTGCCAAGTACGTACTTGATAATTAAACTTACTTGTCACTAGTAAAATATTTGTGTCTTTTCAGGATATTTTAAATGATAATTACCTACTTGACGGAAGTTAACATTTTTATGTCAGTAGTATTGTTTCTGGTAAGACACTAAGGGAGACGAAAAATCATTATACACGTGAAAAAGAGATAGTATGCAAATATAATATATTTGTATACATGTGCTTTACATATTATGTAAAGCACATGTTTACGGTGTCTAATTTGACGTTTATTAACGTCAAAGTTATTTTTAACATTTTTATTTAGGAATTCGCGAGTTTATTGTTAATTTAGTTTGAATAGTATTGTTTAAGGTAAGTTTGAATTGTATTCATACAGGAAGTTACATATATTCATTGCAGGATCTATAATTTGATTTCATTATGAAGCGAACTGCTGCTAAACGTGGCAAATCGTCAAATTTTACCTTTGAGGAGACAAATCGACTGGTCGAGACTATACTAAAGCATGATGCTTCAGTAATTGAAAATAAAAAAAACTGATGCATGCACATGGCAAGAGAAAGAGTTAACTTGGAGAAAGGTTACCGCAGAATTTAATGCTTTCGGACTCATTCCAAGAATACAGAAGGGCCTTAAAATAATTGTTGCCCAACACCAATATTACCTAATCTACATTTTCTCCAACATCAAACAGAATGTCATTATTTTCACACGCAATATTGTGCAATATGGCTTTGCTATAATGATATCCTGATTTAAAAGAACACAACATCTCATTCCTACTGAAAAACTGGGAAACCGTCGCGTTGTTTCCAAATTCCGAACGTCCTTTCTACCACATTTCTAGTTCGTATTTGGGCTTCATTTTACAAAGTCTCCACAGCAGTAATTGGATTATTTAGAGGTGTTATGAGATATTCTCTAACAGGATAACCGCTATCACCCAACAGTAGTCCATTTCCCATTTCTCCAACTTCAAAACATATCTTAACAAGTGAATTAAAAAAAATATTTCTATCATGTGCCGATCCAGGCCAACAAGAAACGATATCAATAATTTTATTAGAAGCATCACAGACCACTTGCACATTAATAGAAAATTAATAAAAAAATACCCTTTTCTATTTCTGTACATTTCTGCATTTGCACCACCTGTAAAACAAGTTGTAACTATGTATACCTAAATAAACTATAATTTATTTATGCTATACGCGACGATTGGATTCGCATATGTGTGCCGTCAAGGGCTCCCAAAACTTTTGGAAAACGTGATATTTCATAAAATTTATTTATTATTTCATTTAATATGATTAACAATTTCCATTTCTTCGTTGATAAATAGACTCTCATATTCTTCAAATATCTCCATGTTTTACTCAGAAAAGCCATCATATATTGTTTTCTAACCTTCAAACACGACTTAACAAATATCAAACTGTCATGTAACATCATCAATCGGTGTTTGAGCTGTCAAGTAAAATATCTGGCCAGTAAGGAAATTTTACTCGACGAATAGTGCTACTCAAAGGTGAATAAACGTTTAGTTGGGCTAATCTGTCAAGTACACAACTTGGCACTTTACTCAGAGATGAATGAACCGGCCCTAAATATTAAATTTCAATTAAACTATTATTTTAAAAGTTTTAAAAGTTTAAAACGATGCTAACTTGATAGTTCTCAAAATTGATAGTTCTCAAAAAATATTTGACAGATTAAGCCTACTATCTATCACGTCACTCACAGATATGTATGCCTTTATTATTTTTAGACATTTAGTTGAAATTGGACTGGGGCTGGGAAAAAAATTGTATTCAAACCACGTGAGGAAAGTGGTATTGCAGGCCGCGGGCAAATATTATAAACCGAGCCAAGGCGAGATTTGTAATTGCCCAAGGCCGGAGCACTTTCCTCCCTTGGTTTGAAATACACTATTACTAAGCAGACGACTACTCATTAACTTATAGTTATAGTATAATTTTTATAATAACTAATATTAAACTAATGCAAAAATCGTCCAAGTTTCCACACTCAATTTTGTACCATTGTTTTCACATGAATTACACAATGTCACGATAAAATTTTAGTTTCAGACTTGTGTTGCATTGTCAATCGAAGATTGTGGTTGATAAAGTCGTTGTATGGCGTCTGCAATACCACATGAATTTATATGTGTAACCGTGTATATAATATGTTGCACTTATGTATTTACATGGCCACAATGATTGTACTATTACTATGTATAGTTATTTGGAATTTACTGGTTTATGCTAAACAGAATGTAAATAATCGGAATAATCTCTGCAAAATAAGAATAAAGCTGACGAAGCAGAAGTATTTAAAGGAGATAGAGGCTTAAGACAAGGGGATGATACTGTCTTCAACATAGATATGGAGTACGTGATTAGAAATATAAGTTAAGGAAATATAGGATCAACAAAATGAAGACAGCATATACAAATTGATAGAATAGAAACTAAAGAATGTGTAAAAATTGGCAAGAATACGTTTGAAATCGTAACTTATTTCAAATAGGTACTTGGGAGTTTTGATATAAGTATAACAAGGGATCATCTTCAAGAAATAAAATAAAAGATGCAGCAAATGATTAGAATTTCCTACATAATTACAAAAAAATATATACCACCAAACAACTTCTAAAGAAGACAAAGATAAAGGTGTACAAAACGTTACTAAGATGTAAATACTTCAAACGGCAGAAGGAGAAATGATAACTCCTATAATGGGCAGGAAGCATACAGTACTGATTTTATCTTAATTTAATATTTTATTTACGCATATTGACGCGATTAATTACCTCTATAATACGATATGTTTAACACAATTACAAATAATTCACACCCATATAGTAAAAAATGCCAGGGTGCAATTGGTATGCCTGTATACATATGTTCTATTACGGAAATTGTCCTAAAGATGGCTCTACTGCTTATTTCACTATGTTAATAATGCTTATTCCATGTAAATGTGATCGACAGACACACCTAAACCGTTGTTTATTTGGAATTTGAAATATACATCTGGTGAGTATCATAAAAGAGCTTACTGTGATAGACAAAATTACGTTCTTTGAACGAAAAGCTTCCTCAGCATTCCATGGGTGGGCTGATCACCACGATTACACCTAATGCAGGAATCAGTTCAGCCACAAGCATGTGATGTGATTAGCTTCTAACACCGAACTGTCTAGAACATTATTACTACATAACATAAACAACAATGAATCTAGAATATTTCCTTATGGTATCTTGGTATCCCTAAAGATAGGTATATAATAATTTATATTTTAAAGGAAGTAGAAAAATAGACTAAAAAATACACAAAATTATGCGTTTTTTATTCTGATTTTGTTGCAAATATTTATGAACAGTTTATAGTAATAAAAAACACGATTCCAGTAAAATAATGTTTGATTAAGTGATACATATATTTGCAAGTGTTTTACAGTAATTATATTCATATTCTTTCCTTTTTGTGAAATAAATCTTTGTTTATATTTTTATAGTGTAAAATATGCTTCCAGGAATAAATATGTTATGGTTCTTTCTCAAATAAATTAATGAAACTGCAACAGCTTCGGTGTAAGGGACTTTCAAGTTTCTGACACGAATACACAATAACTTTTAATTAGAGTTCAAGAGTTATGACTATATCGTTCTGTGCGATACAAAGATTGTTTATTTTTATTCGACTACTTCACTTCTAACATCCGACCCTGCACTGCTTTGTCAACAATAATGTCCGAGGGTGCACAAGTGGATAGAGTTCAAACGTAGACTATATAATATCGAATTGTCTATAATGTGAATAAATGCGATTAAAATTTATACCAGTATAATGCAGTTCAAACCAAAATCACATTATTTTAAAAAGTGAACATAAAATGAATTACGTCAGTTATTGCGATAAATAGCAATCTAGCTTAAAATGTGTATCTAACAAATAAATTGATTTAATGTGACCTAGGAATCTCTGCACAACGATAATAGTTCTTCTTATTCATGTACTGTCTTAATTCTTGTCGTGTCATATATATTAGATTCATTCGGAAATCCCAAGAAACTGCTACCATCGTTAGCATCACAATTTATCTTGCGAGAGTGATTGGCACTACAACATGATACCCATTGGTGTCTTCTTTCATGGTTATTTTAGTTATTTCAGTTAAACCTAACAATATAATATATAAGAAAGTATGTAAATGTTATGGCCACTGGCCACCGATCTTACCTTTTACACAAGAATATCATGGTTAATTAAATGTTTTTAAAACTGAATTACCCCTGATTCAAAAGTAATAAAATACGTAAAATAAATAAATAAAACAAGTAAATCATGTATATTAAACGGATGAGTAAACTAATTTGTGTAGATACGAATGTAAACAATAACAAACTGCCATTTTGGGAAGCTGTTGTTTCAAGTGAAGTTAGGTTTAGAAATTTGAACCCCTATGACTCATCCATTGTCCTTACTCGGTATACTTTGTCTGAAATGTTCAAACTAAAGAGTTTGGTGTTTACAAGGTAGTATAATCGGTCCTGTATTATTCTACTATTCATTGCAGATCTATCAACAACCAAACTAATCAGGGCTGTGACATATGCGGATGATTCGCACATTTTTTTTGCTGTCACACGTAAATCCAACACACAAAAACACCTTCAAACTTGCAAGCTAACTTAGATAAGAGAGTCATCAAAGTGGCCAGTATAAAAAAAGAAATATAAAAAATGCAGCATTCTTGGAAGTCGTCTTATTAGTTTAGTAATTTTTAATTTTTATTAAATAGATTGGAATTAAAAAAAATATATAAAAACTCTGGAATTCACTTGAAAGTTAATTCCATTCATAAGAAATACGCGTTGGATTCTTCTAGATCCGGTACACGAGAGTCAATTCAATATACTTATGCAAATAATGTAGAAACGTTTTCATTAATTGGGGAAAAAACGACACATGAATTGTTTACTCACAGTTACGTTTATACGGAAAATTAATTAGGGAAAACCTAAGCTTAGATTCACACGGTGTAATATCATCATTCGGTTGCATTTTTTCCTATAAACGGTATTTGGAGATACATTAAAAATCTCTTATAAATACGTGACAGTGAAGTGATTATTAGGTAATCGTCTATCTTTAGGATCATTTTAGTCATGCAAATTTAAATAATATGTGGCCATTATTTCTTTCGCATTCTAATTAAAATAAATTAAGAGATAACGTTTTCTCGCAATAATATTTTATCTAGTTATACATGTGGTATTGTTCATTTAACAAAATTTTGAATATGTTTTCAATTTTGATTGTTGATCGAAGTTTTTCAATTCGAAATTTGGCTGCTGTATTATCTATTTAACTGTACATAAATAAAGATCGACAGTTTTGTTCAACATTCAACTCTTGTTGTTTTTTTAATGGTGGCATTATACAAAAAATAACCTTACAGGCTTGATGCAATTGCTAAAGACGGGCTAATCAATCAACCACTTTAATCTAATTTTCAAGCAAATGTCTAGAGGTGACAAAATTGTTTTAAGGAAACAGATATTTAACAAATTAATGTAGTTCTGCTTTTAACTGTAATAATTAGGAGTAATTTTTCCCAAGAAGATTTTTTTTCATGTTACCACATTAACACCTAAAAATATAGAGATAAAATTTGAATGGGGTCAGTTTAACATAATTTAGGGAAATGAGATATTCCGGAAGAAGACGACATATCATTACGATGTTTGTTATACTTTTGAATATTAATAACTCGCTATTTATAAACCAAGTGCCATTATTTGTTGGCCATTTTATATTTATATACATTTTTATATTTTATTTTCTTTTAAAATGCATGCCTCTTACACGTATAATTGAAACTCGTTGTAATAACAAAAGTTTAATCATTTTGATAGATCTACTAAAATATAAAAAGTACAAATTCAATAAAATCCTCCCGTTTGCCGGACGGGCGCTTTACCAATTAAGCTAGTTATAGAGGACGAGGTTCGAATGTTTTAACCGAACATATGTCGATATTAGATCTTGAAAGGCCGGCAGGACGGCAAATATGCAAAGATTGCAAGTTTTTTACAGTGAGAAAATAACAAATTAATATATTTCTGCTTTTAACTGTAATAATTAGGAGTAATTTTTCCAAGAAAACGGTGAAAGATAGAAAGGTGGTTAAATTAGAGAAAAATCACGCAATTATGTGAGCAACAAAATTGTGTTGAGAAATTCAAAATATCGTGAATAGTTTTTGAGATATCAAGAAAAAAGTGAAAACGTTAAATATTCTTATTTCTTGTCTAGTGAGGTTATTTGAAGAGATAACGAAAAACGGCAATTTAAGGCAATTTTTTATTCTTTATCATGTGGTCTTATAAAAAATACAATACCACGTTTCGTACATTTGGAATCATCTTCAACTTTATTTTTTTTAAATACATATCAATGGCCAAAAGGGCATCCTTGGGTAGAGCTGACGTTTCTCTTTTCTGTGATATAAAGTTTAAGGCTGTTGAATAAAAAACTTGTTTTCTCACAGTAGGCTGTGGCTAATGACAGCGAACAACTGAATATTAATAACCTGTTCTGTCACCTGTCACTCTGTGTAGTTTATTATTACAAGTTAAGTGTTTAATTTGGTGGGAGGGAGAAGGAGGAGGGTTGCGTTGGGCCTTCATTAAGCCTACCACTCAATATTATCAGGAGCCGCCACTGCCCTATATAATACATCATAAAATACTAAAAAGTTTTTCGCTTTACCACTTTGCGTTCATATTTTTCATAAATAATCTAATAATTACCTTATACTAACGTGTCCGAGATTAACTCTATCTGGACACAAATAATAATAGAACTTTATTCATAGAGCCAACATTAATTTGTACGTGTCAATACATTGATAAAAAGAAAACAGAAAAAAGAAAACAGAAAACAAGACAGAATACATGAAAACATACTTGATTATTATAAAAATCTGCATACTAAGATATTCATTAACATTGTAAAAGGCATGCAATGACAAATAATCCCTAACTTTTTCCTTAAACATATGAATTGATGAGCAGGTTTTGTATGTATCCGGTAACTTATTATAGGTTCGTTCGAACCTATAGTTCGAGAACCGTTCTCGAATTTGAAATTCTGGATCTAGTGCGCATGACAGTTAAATAGTTTTGAAATTAGCTCTTCGAACAGATTTAACCCTACCTAAAATTGCAAATTCGTGCCACGTTTATAGAGGATAAATAACTATGATCATATAACATAACCTGTACATCTGTTAAGTGTTGAATTGAGTTGTTTCGTTCTTATTACTTTTTCCTTATTGTTATGTCATACATTTTATTATTTGTTTATGATAATAGAAATTAGAGGAAATGAAAATGTAGAAAGTAAGTTTTAAAGAAATAATAATTAGAAGATGAAATAAATTAAATTCTGTTGCAGAAATAATGTTGGTTGTCAATAAGAAAAAGGAAAATGTGAAATGGGACATCAATAGTTGTACTATTGATGTCCCATTTCACATTTTCCTTGCGCTGATAGAATTGTATAAAAAAATAGGGATAAATAGGGACGAAAGAAATTCGGAGTATGAGGAAGTTGTGGGATAAAATTGAATTAGATATGGAAAAATACGATGACCGATTATTCACGCCACAGAATTGTGAAAATAAATGGAAAGTCTTAAGAACGTAGTTATAAAAAAAATGTTGATGATCAAAATAAAACCGGAAGGGGTTGAAAGACATTCAAATTCTACAAATAACAGTTAGAAATATATGAAACTAAGAGAAATGTGTATCCACAATTGCTGTTGGCTCCTGATGAAGGAATACAGCCAGCAGCTATTGTAATTCCCAGAGGCAATATTATATTTTCTTTTATCCGATATATTTGTGATATAACAAATAAATATACAGATAGTGTAAATAAAGTCTTTATTTTGTATTGATGCATCAATAACCATATATAAATAAATGAAATAAAAATGGAATAGATAATAGATACACATATATTCACCTAGAGCTACTTCATTTGACTTATATCGAAACGGTTCTTAGCATCACAGAACAATGCACTCTGATGGCTAACGAATCACAAATGTCCTTTTCATAGCGTCCATCACTACCACCTTTGTAAAAGTATCCATCTTCATACTGTGTCCATAAGTTATTAAATGTGGTGCGAGTTAATCAAAAATGTTCTTTAAACCGCGTATCTGTAGATGAGAACAGCTTCCTCAAACATGGTTTGCATTTTTATTAAGTAGTAAAGGGTCCATCCTATTGGCCACTATTGACAAACTGAAAAATATTTGCGTATTGTAATGTAAAATAACAAAAAACCTTATGCTTACTTACATCCATGACAAAAGTAAACAACTCTTAATCTAAAACAATGATCTAAAGTATTTGACACTCTAATAAATGTCTTGAATTACAATGCGCAGGTCTAGAATTACTTCAGAATTTCAAATACTTGCTCCCTAGCAAGAACTGATTGAACGGTTCTAGAATCGTTCTGAATTTGTAGTTCTGACAGTCCGAACGTTGAATTTGAAATTCTAAGAATTTTAAATTCGAGAACTACAAGGTCGGAACGGTGAAAATATCATTGTGCATGCGCATCAATCAGAGAACGGTTCTGAACTATAGGTTCGAACGAACCTTATATAATTTTGCGTATATATAGAAGGGGGACTTTTCATGCAGCGATAAATTGTGTCTCGGATAAATGATGTCGTGTATGTACATTTCTTGTGTTATATTCTGTTTTAAAATAAATTTCTATGCGATAGAAATACTTTTTTTATATATCAATTTAGCTTGTAAAGAAAATTTGTTTTATGCAAAGTAAAAAATGTATCAATATTTGTTAAAAAAAATTCTTTAATATATAATACACTTTATAACAACTTTATCCATATAAATAAATAGGACAATAAATATTAGTGCGGTGTTCTAAACTCATTAAATTTATCTATGTTTTGCCTAACAAAAGTTAAACACTTGTACACAAAGATGCAGGGAAAGGTAAGAATTTTGTGGCGAATAAAAGTATCTTTACAAGTACCTCCGAACTGTATATCGAACAACAAACGAATAAGGCGCTTCTGCGCAACAAAAGCCCTCTTCCAATCTGAGCAACACCCCACACAGTGACACTATATGACATTATGGAATATGCCAATGCATAGTAACCATCAATCTGATGACAAAACAAATGACATTGACATAATTTTTATACACATATGTATATTCTGCTAATAACACTCAGAGCACTTAAACCAGACCATCTATTTTTCACATTTTTTTCTATATCACATTACACATTACATATTTGATAACGCTGGCACGTTTGTCATGCCCAGTAGTACGGTGAAACCCTTCTGGGAACTTTGCGGTATTTCTCACAGGGTCGCATTGTGAATTCAAACACAATGAAGTGTTTCGATATTTTGACGTCAATACTTCATCATAAAATAGGGAAATGCCTTTCATGAAAATTTTCGCGTGCTAAATTTCTTATTAGCTTTATGAATCACCAATTTTCGCATTATCCGTCATAAACATTTGTTCTTTCTTTAGTACATACCTCAAATTACTTCCCAAATTTGTTTTCTGTATATACACATACATAGTATATACTCATAAAAGAATCCATAATACGATAACAATATTACATTAAAACAGAAGCGGAACTGTATGCGGTGCGTAAGTCATCGAACAAGAGGGTAATATTCTTTAACGGCATCGAAAATCTCGGGAATTGACCTGAATATGGAGAAAACATTACGTTCACTACATATATAGCAGAAACGGTAAACTGTGCAAAACGATTACGTCGGAAATGTGTTTATGATTCATTCATTTATATCACTATTACGTATTATTGCTAAGCTATCTCTACAATGTCACGTTTTCTTTTGTTTCGAGAAATCCGCTAATTGAATTGAAGCAGAAAACAGCTCATTGCGCTGGTTCACACACGTCCTTAATCAATAGCGGCTTTCATTAGATCCATAAAGATCATGGTGTCATCTTTAGATGGTTATTCATTCGTAGATTTTATGCAGATGCACAATCTAATATCATCTTGTACTACGAACAGCAAAGATATGCCATTATAACGTAATTCAAAACAAATAAAGTTCAAAATTCGATTATGCACTTTACCATTAATATTAATTGTTTATACTTGTTTTATCGCTTCCAAACAAAGTTGTGTAAATTAGAACCGCTGATAAAAAGTATGGAAAACCCAATGCTATAATAAGAAAGTATTTAAACAACGTGGCACAGTAATCTGACGGGCATCTATACAGGGTTCTGCAAATAATCCGGTTGCAGATTTGCTATTGGCAAGTGACACCTTGCACTGAGGACACGGTTTAAGGGTCATTATTATATATATTATTTTGGGTTATACC
This sequence comes from Protaetia brevitarsis, assembly GCA_004143645.1. Taxonomy (NCBI): domain Eukaryota; kingdom Metazoa; phylum Arthropoda; class Insecta; order Coleoptera; family Scarabaeidae; genus Protaetia; species Protaetia brevitarsis. The sequence continues at coordinate 84,904 of RXPK01002328.1, read as the reverse complement.
GGGTCTTCCAAAAACCGTGCGTTCTTTTTTTTATTTTTAACAGTAGTTGACAATGCCTGATGACCTGATATAATTCTTAACCTTTTCAGACATGATGACAGCTAATTATTAATTATTATTACCTACGCCTTATTAGTCGGTAGTGATAAAGCCTTACATTTTACATAAATCAAACCAATGAATACGAGGAAAGAGAATGGGAACAAAATTGATTGGAATAAAATGTCGACCTAAATAAGAGAATTTTGATTTTATTTGATCAATCCAAACTTTTATCTTAATTCTTGATTAATTATTATTATCGATTCATATTTAATATCAGTAATGTTGTTTTCTATAGCTTTTTATTTAATTTCCGGTAACTTCATTTTACTGACAATTTTTTTCCTACAACAATAAGTGCAGAAAAGCTCACAAATGAATCATAAAGTACTGGGAACTTAAAAAAAAATATTTATCACTCCCAAACGAATCATATTTTGAATCGTTCCTGAATGTGTATCTTTAACAAACAATTTTTGTTTATATCCATATTGTCCCTTTTAGTGAAGTATATATTTGAAAATAAAAGGAAACAACTGGCTTAGTTGGCACTTTTTCACTTTATTTCTCCAAAAAGAAGTTTGATTCTGCTTGGAAAATTTCACGTATGTTTTTAAAGCTGACATAAAGAATGAGATTTTATAACTATCGTCCTATTTCCATATACAATATGCAATTTTTCTAAAATATTTGAAATTGTTTTATTTAAACCATTGTATGCCTATACTATAAATAAATTATCAATTGTCCAACATGGGTTTATAAAAAATCAACAAATTTATGTTCATTTACACATTATGTTTCTATTATGTTTCTGAAGCTTTGGATAAACAATGTCAGGTTGATGCAGTATTTATAGACCTATCAAAAACGTTTGACTATGTACAGCATCATTTAATTCTCATGAAATTACATAATTAATTAATTAGTTTCTGATGCCATTATTGCTTTATTACAATCTTAATTGTATGATCGAAACAATTATGTTGAATACCTCAGTTCCAAATTTCATTCTTATAAATCCACATCTGGAGTTCACCAAGGATCGGTTTTGAGGCCATTGCTATTCCTTATTTTTCTTGATGATTTTACCAGGGTTGTTAATTATTCTAATTGTCTTAGGTATGCAGATTAAAAAAAATTCAGAAGATTAATTCTTTAACTGATTCCCATAATCTGCAAGAAGACTTGGCAGCTATTTGTTGTTGGAGTAAGCGTAACTGCCTATAATTAAATATAAATAAATATAAAGTAATGACATTTGCTAGGAAGCAAATTGCCATTATATTTTTTTATAATTTAAATGAAGTAAATATTGAACATTGTAATTGTTTAAGGACATGGGGATTTTGTTTGACGCTAAATTGACGTTTAACGAACATGTGTTAGAGATATGCAATCGTTTATTTTAAAACATTGGATTATATAAGCAGAAATACCCAACCGCTACGCATTTTTGCATTGATTAAAACTTATAATGCTTTTGTCCATCCAAAATTAGGATATTGTTTAGTTGTATGGAATCTAGGATACTTGTATTACATAGACGTACTAGAAGGAATATAAAAGGAGATGTCAAAAATTTTATACTATCGTAAACTTTCATTATTTCTTTCGCCTAAACAGTTATGACGATCTTTTAAAAGAATTTGGCTATATATCTCTTTACAATCGTGTAGGATCATATTCCAAATTATTTTTGTATTTAAATTAATTACTGGAAGAATTTATGCTCCATATTTATTTAGTTTACTAAATTTTTATGATCCCAGATCAAATAGTGCTCAGTCACAGTATTGTCAATATGTAGGAGTGTTAAGAATCACTGCAAGGACATAATTTTTTCAATATTACTTTAAATGGATTAAATAAATTATTTTTAGAAAAATTTAAATAACTTTTAATGTTACTTAACATAATTCTTAGTTTGTCTCTTTATTTATAAGTTTTGCTTTAATTTAATATAAGATTTATTCTGTAATAAGTAATCTGTTACTGTTGGATAAATAAACTGTTATTATTATTAACAAATTAATGTATTTTTGCTAATAACTGTAATAATTAAGAGGAGTTTTTCCCAAGAAAAATGTTCTCCTCACGCAGAATTCGAACCTACACACTCCCGTTACCGGACGAGTGCTCTACCAATTATTATCTTGTTAATTTTTTACTGTAAGGAGCTTGCAATCTTTGGATATTCGCCGTCCTGCTGGCCTTTCAGGATCTAATATCAACATAGGTCGATTTATCGCTCGAATCTACACGCTCCTCTGGCTTAATTGGTAGAACACTCGTCCGGTAACGAGATTGTGTGGGTTCGAATCCTACATGGGGAGAAAATTTTTCTTGAGAAAAATTATATAGAATATATTAATTTGTTAATTTGCTTACTGTAAAAAGCTTGCAATCTATTATTATTATTATTTTGTGTTATGTATGAAAAAGTAGTTTATAAAATACATAAATAATATTATATATAAATTAATATATATATATATTAAAAGCAAAAGATTTAAAGGTGGGCATTTTGAGATGTAATTCTAAAGTGTCAATATAATTTGAATAATGAGTTTTATAAATTTTTATTTTTAATTATGTAAATGCATGAAAATGGATGTGTTGATGTTTTGAATTTGTTCATTTTTTAGTGTTATGTTATTGAAAGTTTTTGTTTTTGTGTATTTGGTATGCTTCTAGTAAATTAAATTTTAGGCCTCTATCACATTTATGTAAAAGGTTGATGTTATTTAAATTATTAAATGTATGTCCTGCTTCCAAGATGTGCTGATATACGCTGGAGTATATATGTTTTTTATGTTCATTTATTCGAATACTTAATTTTCGACCTATTTCGCCAATATATGTGGCGTTGCAGTTGTCGCAATTTATTTTATATATACCATTCTCGTCTAATATGTTGTAATTGTCATTCCGTTGTAGGATATTTCCTATATATATATGTTAATTTAAAAGTAAAAGTAGGGGTTATGTTATAGTTTTAAGAAGTTTGTGGGTTATATGAATTGTTATTGTATGTGAAGAGTTTGTAGTTATGAAAAAATAAATAAAATCCATTTAATTTGTTTATATAGACACTTAAAACTGGGAATTTCTGTATTTTTGTTTGTTAGTTACAGATTAGTTGTTTTGGCAAACATTGCAAAGTTAGTAGAAGAAAGAAATACAATTTTTATGTTTCATTTAAAAAAAAAAAATCATGTGATTTTGTTGACGTCTCAGTTTTCAGAACTCGCGGTATAATATAAATTAAATTTAAAATGTGCCTTTTGATTTTTCCACTACGTGTTTATGTGAAACATCACGCTCCATTTGGAAATATGCAATTATCATACGGAATGTAAATAGATATTTCTATGTTATTTTTTTAAATAGTTTCGAAAAAACTTTATCATCCTCTTGTAAATATTTACATAATATAATAACGGGTTTTAGAAAATTTAATCTAATTTGTTTTTGTTAGTTAGGTTTTGGGAAAGTTTATCGTTTGCTATAATGCCTGTATAATGCTGACGATAATATGCTATTCCAAAAATAATTTTTTGTCAAGGACTTAAAAATATATAAAGCACATTGAAGATAAAAGGCTGACAGATAGAAAACGAAAAGTTACTTTTTCCACGTGATATGGTTCAAAGTTTTAAACGTACTTATTCTTATACGACGGAAGAATTAAAATAAAATACTTATTTCTTTTTGAACGGAACGTTATTGATTCTAAATAAATGATCAAAGCGCGCATTAAGACTACTTGATATTCTAATCATATACTACATTGAAATAAAAGCGCTAAATAAAAACATAAACATGTGTAATTTATTTAAACATTTGATTAGTTGATGTGTTCTTCTACATCCTGTTCGGCAGATTTTTTAAGTTGTATATTTGTGCTTGCCACAGGCTCGATACCACATAATCGCAGCGATACAGCTATTATTAATTGGAATTTCTTGGAAATTTGTTCAGTATATAGATTTAGCATAATATCCAAATAATTATAAAGCGTACAATCTGTCAAGTAATAATCCATTTCCGATCAAAGCCTCATTATAGAGTCATCCAAATTAGAGGTTTAACATTTTTTTTTAACATATACGTTTTCTACACAGGATTGATTAATTCTATTCTAATGCAAAACAGAGGTTAGTTGTTTCTCTATCCGTTCTGGATGCTAAGTAATATTTCTATGTCAAAAATTCTTGATACCCATGATAAAGTTTGTGCAGTTTATAAAAATTAATTTTTCTTATTTCTTCCAGGTGGACTCTGTGTGAGTACGTAATTACAATAAAAAGTGATGAACGAAAGTCAGATATACATCTCACAAACTCTTTTATTAATGATGGTATAGTGCGGACATGTTTCAAGTGGCTGAACCACCCATCTTCTGTAAGACGCATATATTTAAAAAGGGATCGAATATAATGACTGTAGATGCCGAACGTGTTATTAATCTTAAGTTTGAATGCTGAGGTGTTGTTTTAAAGATAAAGTATAGGTTTGTAAACATAGCGAGAGATTTAGGCGAGGCAGTTGTTGGCATTGTTGGCAACTATATAATAGATATTCATATTCATATAAGAAGAAGAATTTGTCTTACAAAACATTTAATAATTTTATATAGTAATTCATTATACCTAACGTACAAGGGATTTTATTTTGAATCTACAGACTTTCTCACTATGATTGCATAGATTTATTCCTTACAACAATAACAATGTTCGTTTGGAGGAAGTATACTTCAATGCAAATATTTATACTATTTGTTCTAAGAGTATATTGTGTTTTCAGAGAATCTACTCTTATGTTCTAACCAACAAGATTTAGTTCTTTTAAACATATACAGGGTGTATCAAATAAAAAAGTAAATTTTGTTTGGGTGCTAACTACACGATATATAAAGCACAAACCCACCGAAACCGGATTTCATCATTAAAGAATAAAAAAAAAAAAAATTTAGAGCCAAAAATTCTTTAGTCCGGGCCTGATGCAAGGAAACGTCATGTTGCTTACATTGCACTCATTTAGTATTATTCTTAATGGTATGCCGTAAGTTCATTTAACGTCATTCTGAATAAATAAAGGCCCTTGTAAAAATAGCAAAACTGAGGCATTTTAAATTTCTTCTTTTTATAAAATAAACATTCCTTTTTTGTTAAGACCATTAAGTCTACAAAGTATTATTTTTAATATCCTGATAAGACTTTCGAGTTTCACCGAATATGCGACTTCAGTAGTTACAAAAAACGTAAATATTTTTCTTTTGCTTTGTCGAATCGAGAGTTAGTTGTTAATAAACGGTACCACATGAATCTGAGTTATTTCTTTTGGATTTATTTAATCATATAACGCAAAATGAATTAAATCGAATTACACAGAAATAAATGTAGATACAGAAAATTTGCAAACACGCCTTTTTACTATGATGTCGCGCGAAAATGAATCTATACATTCCCGCGCTTTTGCCGATGCATCAAGCTTCGATTTTCTTTATATGAAATCATGATGGTCCTGAAAAGGATCGTTTTTTCGAGACGGAAAGAATTTAAATAAAATGTTCGAAGTGGCTTGCACTCCAAGCGGCGATCCATACAAAACTAACAGCGGTAATGGCTGAACGATAGTGATATGTGGGGGTATACTCGGGACAGCAGTTAGGTTTGGCACAGGTGCGGCTCTAGCCCACGGCATTTATAAATATTTTTTTTCTCGTTAATGCTTACAGATAGACCCCCTGTGCATTAAGACTTTTTGATTGTATATGATTACAGCTGCTACAGATTATTATATTTACCTCTATATCTGATACACCCTGTATATTAAGTTTCGATTTCTGAATAAATAAAAATAATCAGATTGATAACAGATTTTTTTGTGTGCAGGAGACGGGAAGACAGGGTTAAAAGCATAATGAAGAGAGGCTTTGGCGATCAGGCAGAAAATTGTTGGGAAGAAAAGATGGAAAAGGCACACAACCACTTCAATGTAACTACAAAGGAGATTCCACAAAATGTTGCATAATCTGAGGTTAATCAATTGATGCAAATTTCACGCCTTCATTCATTAAACAGTGAGGTTAAGGTTCTAAGCATTTATTTCATTGAAACATTTTGACCAAACATTTATTTTTTCACGGAAGATGAATTAGACGATTCATGTTTTATGAATAAGGATTACTTAATGACACAACCAAAGTGACGCAGTTGATAAATAGATCAATCATGCAGTAGTCTTTAAGTCTATGACTAGTGCAGGAAGACGAGAATGCAAATCTCGTTAGGCGATGCAAATGTAATGAATTTTATTTACTTTGACATGGGAAAGCTTCTCATTGGGTTTTGCCAATTCTGGTCTCAGGGTAAGAGAAATGAATTTATGGTTTTTTTTTTCGAATGAGGCCATGTGCGTAAGAAAAATATTGTGTAATTCTAAATAATTCTTTCAGCTCTATTGCATAAAGGTTTGCAATATGATGAGCATATGAAATAATTCAGTTAATTAATTAATTTTACCGAAGAACAGAACTTAATAGAAACTATATGAATTTGGAAATAATTCACTGATCAATCTTATTCAAACAGAGACGCGTATAAATAAACCTAATGGAAGACTACTGACTTAAATGCATCCATAATAGGTGCATTAGTGTCTATTGTCGACGTTCGCGTAAAATTTATTCGCGATATTTACTACTACTGTGTGCGCGAATTGCGTATGAGATCGAGATATAAAACGTGACCGCAAATGAATGAATCCGCGCATACGGAACGCTTTATCAGATGAACGGAACAATCGTCTTGTGACCGGGCATCGCCAGAAAATCCGCTGACATATTTTGCGTGGAAAATTTAGATACGTCAATCACGTAGACTTATGCGCTTTTCTAAATTCTTCACGCGTGAACAATTTTTCTTTTTCGATTAAATTTACGTAAGAATAATAGAGTAATTCTAAATTCTCAATAAATATTTGTTTAAATGTTTATTTTTTTAGGTTTACACATCTAACTGTATCCCAACATCTAATAAGAGGTGGTTATGATCGCGGTTCTCTTATCTATCAAATTTTGAAGGAAGTGTAATGAATACAGCTTGAATGTTTTTTGCTTCTACACTGAGAGAAATATCCTCTTCATTTAAAAGGAATTGCATTAATTCAAAAGTTTTTGCGTTTTCTGTATGGCCAACATGATTTGGCGTTTTCTGGAAAAGGAATATAATTTTAAATTTAGGCATCGGAAAAATACATTTTTCGTTGAAACAGTTTATTCTTTTAAGTGAAAGATATTGATAGTTGATTCAAGCCTCTTTCTTTTGAACTAAAAACTATGCAGATTGGCAGAAAACCGTAAGCATTTTGATTCAAGAGATTTTCCTTTTCTTATAACATTTATTCATTTTAGACTTAAGCGTAAACACAACAAAATGCCGTGATCATTTTTAATCGAAATGAAAATGAATTATCTCAAAAGCCCATGCCCTAAGGAGGGATTTGCCATTAGAATGTTGTAAATTCTAGTAGTTAAGTTAATATTGGGGGAGTTGGTTGCAGTGACAATCGTACTAAGCGCACTCTAGTGTGTCGTTAAAGAAATCGTCCTTTCAATGGCGATAACTCCTATCAGATGTTGTTCTAGTAAATATACCAGATTAGTATGTTACGATCGTAGTTTCCAGCCTATTTTGCGTGAAATATTAACTGTTGCTGGAATGAAATAGGAGATGCGCCATCTATGCGACAATTTCTCTACTACACATAAGTATATCTGCTCATCTGCTGTACTATATAGGGAGAAAACTGCTATACGAAAATAAAATGCGATATTTATTTTGACTTCCATGTAAATATTTAGTTAAATTAATAAATACTGCGCTAGCTTCAAATAAATCTACTAACCAAATCCATTTGTTTGATTGAATACAGGAATATTTTTAATATTCCTAAATCAAGTAACAATTTAGTAACTGTAACCAAATGCATGAAAAATTGTTGAAAACAATAAGATGGTTTTTCCCATGTATAACAGTTTTAAAACCTTCAAACACTATAATACTGCTGTAAAGTTCCTTGGATTATAAGTAAATCAGCATTAACTGAAAAGATTCCAATTATCTCTGAAATTTCTTTAACCTCGTGCGAAAAATATTCACTTTTGTTCATTATTGTTTGTGTATCTAAGACTTATGCACGTGGGAACATGAATAAAACTAAAATACTTCCGCGTAAAAAGCATTCAGCTTGAATACAGGTGCTTGCATTTTCCGTTAAAGGGCAAAAGTTTTAAATCAATGTATACATGCGTGTCCACGCAAATAAACCAAAACGTCCGGCTTTTTTATTTAAAATACTGTCTATAATTCAATAATACTTAAAAGAAACTAAAATATATTGTTAGATAGGTACATAATAATAAGAATATAATATGTAATGTGTATTGTCTTGCTTAAACAGAAGTTTTACAGATATTACAAAATATTAATCAAAACTAAGGTGCATTCCATTTAATTACGGTTATTTTTCGTCGAAAAGTATGTATATAAGAAGAAAATAGTCCTTCGGCAAAACAGCACGCTACCTTCAATTAAAATAAACACTTTTCTGGGAAGAGGTATTCTTTTCGTTGAACATGATGAAAACCAAAAGTTACAAAACTTTTCATCATCATCATCATCATCATCATATATATATATTTTGCAATAAAAATTACAATAATATGTCAATACAAATATACATAAAAATTAACAATGTAAATAAAATAAAATAAAATAAAGAACACACATACATATATGCGTATAAGTCAATACATTAGGTACATGAATAACAAACAGGAGTATTAGGCAAAACTGCAATTTAGAAATTCATCTATTGTATAAAATGCATTATTCAATAAGTGTCTTTTGATTTGTATTTTGAAAGTCTTAATCGGCATTGCTTTGAAACGCTCCGGTAATTTGTTAAAAATTTTAGCGCCCCAAAAATCAGCGTGCTTCTGGGTAGCTTGGGTTCTATGATAAGGCACTTTAAGTTGTGATCTAGTGCGGGTATCGTAATTGTGTGAGTCGCCATTTTTACTAAGACGCTGCTGGTTTTTATGTACATACATGGGGACGTTATATATATATACACTTGGAAGCGTAAGTATTCCCTCACTGACGAATGCTTGTTTACAGGACTGCTCTTTTTTCAGGTCACACAGAATCCTTATTACGCGTTTTTGGAGGATGAAGATACGCTTAGCTCCAGAAGACATTCCCCAAAACTCTATCCCGTAGGCAGCTACACTATGGAAGTCCGAGAAGTACGCCATTCTTGCGGCTTGGTGAGTAGACACACTTTTTATACGTAACACACAATAAATCGCGGCACTCAACTTTCTAGCTAACTCGTCAACATGTTCCGACCACGTCAGTTTACTGTCTATTTGGATACCTAGCAGTTTGTACACTACTAGTACCTACTTTTTATCCAATGTAATCATTGTGTGTTGTGTTTTATTTGTATTAAGTTTAAGTTTGTTGGAGGTAAACCACGTTTCTGCTTCTTTAACCACTGTGTGTGTCTTTTGTATGAGTTTATTCTTTGTATCGTCCTTTACTAGAAGCGATGTATCATCGGCATACTGACAGACGAAATCTGCCGTGATGTTAACGTCAAGATATAAATAAAATACAAGAATTAGTAATAACGGCCCTAAAATAGAACCTTGCGGTACACCGCAATCAATGGGCACTACAGCAGATTTATTTCCAACAATCTCAACATATTGACGCCTATTCTCTAGGTATGCTTCCAGTAGGCTGTGGCTATTACCTCGTATCCATAGTAGTATAGTTTATCCAAACAATAATCTATGGTCAACGTGTCAAACGCACTGCTTAAATCACAGCATGTTAATTCGACGTACTCCTCATTATCTAGTGCCGTCATCATCGCATTCATTATTTCTCTTAATCCCGTTGCAGTTGATTTATTCTTACGGAAACCATGCTGGGCACTAGTGATTATGTTATATTTATCTAAAAAACTGCCTAATCTATCTGCAACAGCCATCTCAAAAATTTTGGAAAACACAGGCAAAACTGATATTGGCCTGTAATTACTTTCATCCTCGATGTTCCCTTTTTTATATATAGGCACTACCTTCGCTATTTTTAGTTCATTTGGGAATATGCCTTCTGATAGACAGTTATTCATAACAGTGACAAGTGGTTTGATAATACTTGGAGCAATAGCTTTTAGGAGTTTCGTCAAAATACCGTAGTGATCCCGCGTGTCCTTGCCTTTTATTCGTATAACAATTTCCTCTACTTCATCTGAGGTTACCGGAGCGAAGTAACAAGAATTTCTACTCATTTTATTTGTTTTGTGCAATAGTTCGTGCGGATCTATCGGTGGCTTGTCTATTGGGGTGCTTACGTGTAAGGTATTGGTTCATACTATCAGGCGTTATATTTGTGCTGCAGGCCTGTTTAATGTTCTTTCCGATTAGCTGATTTACTATTTTCCAAATTGTTTTTTGCTTGTTTTCTGAATTTCTGATTTTATTTGTGTAGTTCTCTCTCACTTCATTGTCGAGAGCGTTTTTATATGTAGCTTTATATTGATAGTATTCCTGGTACATTGCGGGATCTCTAGTTACTGTAGCAATAGTCGCTAATGCATCCAGATTATTTTTCATATTAATGATCTTTTCTGATACCATCTGCTTTCTACTTTCACTTACAGTAATTTTCCTTTCAGGGAAGTACTCATGGAAATGTTGCATCACTTTCACTTAATGCAATCTCTTTTCCCAGTGTACCGATTGAATTCCGCTCTGAATTCCAATGATGCTGTTCCAAAAGTCTGGTAAGCCAAAACGGGAATTACTCTGTTCTTTGTATTAACAGTAAGTTTCTTCAGATCGTAGGTTTGACTGATTGTACACTGCGAAAAATGCTGCACGTGATATCAATGACGTACTTGCATTGAATGATTTTCATCGACAGAACGTAATGTGTCATTGTTATGATAAAATATTATTTACAACCATTTGATTAAGTAATAACAAGGTTTATTCATGAAAAAAATATTTTTTATTATTATAACAAATCATTGTACATTATTCCATGGGTAATATTTCCTATAATAACGACATTTTCACACGTTCGATAAATAATTTTGTTAATAATATGAATATGAACGCATATATACTGTTATTTTTACGTAAAGTTTTTATAAAATTATTCACGATATGAACGTAATAAAGTATTAAATGATACCTTTTTCGTTAGTTCAATGGTTTGCAATTTATTGCAAGAACGAGCATATAGCATATCTCAATGAAAGGTGTACCGCACTGATTGAATTACCGACTTAAGTCGCCGTCGTTGACTGAACGTCATTTGGCGTGTGGCTACAACTTAATTTTGTATTTAAGTTGTAGCGGAATTGTGGCGGACTTTGAAAAAGCAATCCATAATGCTGTTCAGGCAGTATGGCAGTATTTCCAACTAATTGGATGTCGCTTGCATCTCGCACAGGCATGGTTTCTAAAAATACAGAAACTTGCCTTGTTTTCAGTGGTTTTGGGTTCATTAATACAATAAATAATTTATTACTCAATAAATTCCGTTCTAATAAAATCTTTTTCATCGATTTTATAAACTGGTTCCTTGGACCTTTCATTGTTTCAGAACCCACGTTTGATTCAGTGTAACAGCAGTCGTCAGAAAGTAGTGAGAGAAATAAAATCTTATGTAGTGGGTCCAAATGCTCATAAAGTTGGTAGACTCCATAAAAATATTTTTCTAGCCGAGGAACACGGAAACTACCGAGAAAAAAAACTAAAAAATTCCGCAGTTAAGATTGGGGCCTAAGCGCTGGTCCTTACGGCAGGATTGATAAAAAATAAGGTCAGAAACAAATGAAAACACCGAATGCAATTTAACATCGAACACAGTCACATTGTATAGGATTTTATAGCTATAATGAGATATATAATTCATTTTGGCAACTGGAACGATTTTAAGAAAGGGGAATATTTCTTTGGTATTCCTTTTTACTAGACCTAATTTTTTCTCTTGGTGGAAGTTGTCTGACTTAGTCTCCGAAAAACACTACAGCCTTTTGGCTTTCCGTATTCAATTCTCCCATTTCGTGTTTCCTTTGATTGTATCGATTCCTATGTAAGAGTGCTTATTTATATGTCTGAGTTAAGACATTTTCCCTAGGCGTACTATCTGGAGAATTTTTTTCAAGAAAGAGTTAATTTTAGAATGAATACAGTTTCGAACTATGTAAAAATTAGACTTTGCACAGAGAAAAATAATGTGGTAAAACTAAACAAAGATTAGATGTAATACCTAATTTATTTAGTCAAAAATTAGCTAAACAATTAAAATTGTTGAAATATCTATCTACAATTGTTGTTTTCGCTAATATTGTTGCTGTTTGACTTGTCTACAAAAATAGTCAAACAAGCACTATTTTTTAGACATTTTATATAAAAAAGTAGTCATTTTATTTATCATAATTCGACTCTTAGCTATTTCAGATAGGTGTTTTACAAATTTATTTAGGCATATTTACTATTCTTTCTGACTGATTCGGCTATACAAATAGAACTTTTAAAGCTAGTAGATTGGGTATATCATCTAGTGAATGTAGATTATTTTACTATATCTACTTATTTATTTTATATATTATATTAGTTAAAAGTACTCCATTGGGGTAGCATTAATGGTGAAATTCTATGCATATCTATAGCGCCTATAAGATTATCTGTAAACACACGTAGGTACATAAAAAAGCTTATACTGATAAATGTTGATAATGTCTGATACTTAAATACCAGACAAAGTAAAAGACATAAAGCCATTAAATAAAAACTTATTCAAGCGTTCCACATAAATCGATTTAACAACAAATGCTTTATAAAAATATTACTAACTTTCCTTAACGTCTAAATCTACTTCATCCACAACTATTACGGTTAAAAGTCATATATGGTCATCAATAGTTAAATATTTCTTCCTGCATCCAACTTTTTCTCTAAAAGTCAATTTATTTACTGATACTTACTTTCAAGATATCTATTAAATGAGCTAGCCCAATCTTGTAATGCTATTGTAATCTTGTAATGCTGTTGCATTATTTACTTTTGCCGTAAATCTTTTCTTCACAATCAATAAGAGCCACTAACTTTAACAACGCAGTAAGCACTGAATCTGAGAAGGATAGTGCAGAGTAAGTTCCTGCGCGCGCACACAAAAAGTAAATATCCCTAACAATGTAGAAACCTCGAAGACAGATTTTTTTTGTTTTATCTATTTACTTTAGTTTATTTATCCAAACAAAATATCTTTCTGAATATTTTTCGGCTAATATGGACAATCCTTCCATTTTGTAGGCGGATTGTCTAACTATAGTATAGATAAAATATCTACAACAGTAGGAATTTTGAATACAAGTTATTAGTTCATCGTATAATAACTAAAGTTTAGTCAGTTTAAATATTCTTTTATTTAAATTACCTATTTATATATGATCTAATTTAAAAATGTTAATACATCGAAAATGAATATATAAATAAGCTATATATCTAGGTGATTCAGCAACTGTTCGGTTATCTAATTGCAATTAGCTATTATGACTATTTTATTTTTCTCTGTGTGATAGGGCTTGAATCACCTTTTTCTGCAATTAATATCTCTTTCTTTCAAATACTAACAAAAGTAACAAATATCTTTAAGAAAATTATTTTGGTTACCAATAGTTATAGGGATAAAATTGATAATTCAGTTTTAAGCACTAGTAAAACTACACTAATAAATATGTTAAATGTGTTAATAAAAAGACAAAAATGTAAACAAGGTAATAGTGGGTGCAATATCCATTAACCATAAACCATTTTTACGTAGTACGCGATACATATGAATTAAAAACATACTTGGGTCAATTCTATGCAGTTGGCACCAACATCAGTTTGTTGTAAAACTCCACATTTTCTTCGACAGCTTTAGGCGCTTAAATTGGCTAATGAAGATTAAATTTACTCTATTGCTGTGCTTACATATCATGTTATGTCTGGGTATTACTGTGTGTTTCGCGGTACTGAGGTTTTGTACTGTTCGTAGTTTTCCAGTTTCTATTAGTGTTTCTTTGTTATAACAGTATTATATACAATAATATTGAGACTACACATACCCTTTTTTCGTTTTACAATTACAACTTATCTTTTATTGGTAAAATCTGGCACCAAAAATGTAAAATACTTTATAAATTTTCAATCCTAAATCACTTTCGTAATGTAAGCTAATAATTGTACAAGCTCAATAAAATTTTGAATAGCTATGTTCAAACTTTTAAAAAATAATTATTTCCGTCTAAGCATTTGGTATTTTAAAAAATAGCATTATCCTAACGATATTTATTTATTAATCTAATACAATTAACGAGTAAATAAGAACTTTAACATTCAATTGCTACCATAAATTACTATTGACGAACTAAAACTGTAAAGTGAAGTATTAATGAAAAGTAATTGCTAGGGCATTAAAAAATTGGGCATACTTTTCGTTTGGGCATATTAGATATTTAATTGATCAAGTAATTAACGCATTTCTCTCATACTAATTGTAAAAATAAAACAGAATATCACTCTATATAAGTAAAACATTTGTTTGATTTCCCATATTAGTTTTCCGAAGAAGCACTGAAAGGAAATCACTGCCAATTTAAAGGATCTTCTCTATAAGTTTATTAATATAACCACGAAAAGCTAATACGATTATTTCTACACAATGACATGCCAAAATATACAATGTGACGTAATTAGATACTTATCAAAACAAAAAACTGGATAATAGCGTGTAGGAAACAAAAATATATCCGTAAATATATAAAGAGCATTAAACTACACCAAATGAAAAGAAAAGATAAATACAAACTCGTAGTGAGCAAAGGTATAGCAAAGTAGGCAAACATCCGCGGGCGAACAATGCCTAATTTCATGTGCATAAATATCGGTGTAAAATGGAAAGTCCGTCCATTTAACTATAGTGACGCTTAATTTGTCCTTAATATACAGGAATTAGGTAAAGGAAAAAAATAAAAAAAATCCAAAACGGTTTAAAGCATCCGTGTTGCAACTTTTTGTAAACGTATATAAAAACTAAAACTGGATCTAGCATTAAGAATACCTTACTTAGGGGAATAAAAAAACTTCATAAAATTATAATTTGACCAAGGGAAATCCGAATTAGATGCATGAAAAAAAAACGGTAGCGATAAAGTATATCCCCCTTCTACTATAGATAAGAAGTATTTGTTCTGGTTAATTGAGACGTATCGTTTTTCTGCGAAAGCTGCATTTTATATCGAATACTACGCCGTGTCAGAAAACCCTGCCAATTTATAGAGATTTATTCGTCCAATACCACAAAATTGCTGCTTATATTTGTTTGTGTTCGGTGCTTGGGAAACTCCGCAGTGTTGACATATTATATGGAGCAAGTTAATATGAATTACACAAAGCAAAATTTAATCATTCACATTTTTTACTTAAGAAAATCCATTCACTAATTTTGCAGAATTATCTATAATAGTAAATGGTTTATTAATTAGAGGTTTGAATGTATTAAACTTTTCTATTTAAATTCAATAATAGCGAAAATATTTCATCTTTCAAAATAATTTTATTTTAAAAACTTGGATTGGCATGTAAACTAATGTACATGAATTGGGTACAGTTTTAAGAAAAAAAATATTATTATACGCTGTTAAACAAGTTATTTTGTATGGCGATAAAAGATACAATGCAATTAGAACTTATTTGCACTGGTAAAATAGAATTTAGAGCAAAATTAGAAATGAGGGTTGCAAAGCTTGGAAGCTTGATAAAGTCAACTTTTTAAAAAAAGCATTATAGAACTAAATTTGTTATCTCAAACATAAACAGTTTAAAATTAAAATATTTGGCAAAATTAATATTATACAGTTCAAATATTTGATGTTATTATAATCGCGGATAATCTTCTACATGTGGCATGTGACACGTGACAGCAAATTTAGTTATAAAATGTTTTTTAAAAGTTGGCCTTCACATCAAAATTTTACTGAGCTTAAAAAAGATAAATATTTTACCGAAAAGCCACAGCATAAAGTAAATTTATTGATTGTGAAAATATACACAGGCAATTTTATTTTTCACTAATATACAGGGTGTATCAGATATAGAGGTAAATATAATAATATGTAGCAGCTGTAATCATATACAATTAAAAAGTCTTAATGCACAGGGGTCTATCTGTAAGGATTAACGAGAAAAACATATTTTATAAATACCGTGGGCTAGAGCCGCACCTGTGCCCAACCTAAATGCTGTCCCGAGTATACCCCCACATACCACTATCATTCAGCCATTACCGCTGTTAGTTTTGTGTGAATCGCTGCTTGGAGTGCAAGCCACTTCGAACATTTTATTTAAATTCTTCCCGTCTCGAAAAAACGATCCTTTTCAGGGCCGTCATGATTTCATATAAAGAAAATCGAAGCTTGATACATCGGCAAAAGCGCGGGAACGTATAGATTCATTTTCGCGCGATATCATAGCAAAAAGGCGTGTTTGCAAATTTTCTGTATCTATATTTATTTCTGTGTAATTCGATTCAATTCATTTTGCGTTATATGATTAAATAAATCTAAAAGAAATAACTCAGATTCATGTGGTACCGTTTATTAACAACTAACTCTCGATTCGACAAAGCAAAAGAAAAATATTTACGTTTTTTTGTAACTACTGAAGTCGCATATCCGGTGAAACTCGAACGTCTTATCAGGATATTAAAAATAATACTTTGTAGACTTACGTAGAATGCTCTTAACAAAAAGGGAATGTTTATTTTATAAAAAGAAGAAATTGAAAATGACTCAGTTTTGCTATTTTTACAAGGGCTTTTATTTATTCAGAATGACGTTAAATGAACTTACGGCATACCATTAAGAATAATACTAAATGAGTGCAATGTATTTATACATAGAACCACGTTTAGCGGGTGCTTAACATGACGTTTCCTTGCATCCGGCCCGCACTAAAGAATTTTTCGCCCTTTTTTCTTTTTTTATTCTTTAATAATGAAATCCGGTTTCGGTGGATTTGTGCTTTATATGTCGTATAGTAAATACTCCAGCAAAATTTACTTTTTTATTTGATACACCCTGTATATTGAATACTGAACGACCTATAATCATTTGATACCGACTTATCTTTGACACAGGATAAATCAAAAACGACAATTGTGACGTCACCGGGATTCCTCGTAAACCGGAAGCTGCTGGAAGTAGCTTCTTTGAGACTGTGTTTATTATTGTTTTTGTTTAGATATTTATAATAGCGATTATTTCTTTATATCCTTGGATTCCTGTGTTGTAATTAATAATTTTAACTATATAATTGACATTGATAGATATCTTTATATTTAGGTGCAGTTCTGTCCTTTCTTGTTTATCCTGTATCTTGCATAGTATTAGGCTATTACAAAGTGTACCCTGATGAAGACAATAAAGTATGTAGAAAATATTTGGTGATGTAATAATAAGATCAACTTCAATTCTTTGTTGAATCCTTGAAATTTAAAAGTGCATCTATCAGCTTCAAAATATCTTACTTTTTAACAAATATACCTCAACTAATATCGACAATAAAAATTGCTTATTGTGTTTTATTTATTACTGTTGTGTAAAATTTCGAAAAAAAAGTCGCTTTTTAAATGTAATTGCTTTTAGCAAAAAATCATGCACAAGAAGTCATGTAAGACAGATAACAGCAACTAATATTTTCAATGACTAAATACACTTTTCTTTCTATATGCACGTGTTTTAACTGGAATATCGTAACTTAATAAGTATTTATAATTCTTTCATCATCTACTGTATTAAATAGAAGGTAAATCGAGCACTGCACGTGAGATATACTGATAACTAACGCGAAATACCAATAAACTTCTGTATCACAAATTCTTTAATCTTCAAACACAATGTACATTTTATTAGCTATGCTAACATCATCAGGTGTACATGAAAGTGTATTGTTAGAATACCAAATGTGTAAATGTAATAAGTATATCCTAGGTTACAAAATTAATCGTCAGGACTACTATATTCAATAAATTCTAAATATTTATAATTAAGGGGTGTTAAATCGGAATTAAGTAAGCTATTAATATGTTTTTTTCATATAAATAGCTTCCCAAATATTAAGATTCTTACAATTTGAAGATTTAATTAACTCTAAATCATTAATTGAAAAAGTGTGTCCTGTATTAACAAAATGATAAACCAAAGCGGATTTATCAGCATTATGATTCTTAATATGATATACATGCTCTTTAAATCTAATCTCCGCATTCCGCTTTGTTTGACCTATATATACTTTATTACAAACACCGCATTTGATCTTATAAATCCCAGAACATTTTTTAAAATTAATAATTTCAATATTAAATTTTAATTTAAGTATTTTTTAAAGTATTAGAATTTTGAAAAAACCAGACTAAGATTGTATTTTTTACACAGGTTTAATATCTGGTTAACCCATAATTTATTAAAGTTAAATCCGCAAAACTTTTTCCCCACTATTTTCTCTGGAATAAGTGTAGTTATATTTCTTAATGACCTCTTATTTTCTAACTTATTTTTAATTTTATCTACCACACCTTTCTTGTAACCATTAATTTAATATATATTCTAACTCTTTTTTAAACTTATCTTCCGCAAGCAATATGTTTAATAATCTAGTGATTAAGAAAAAGAATGTTGTGTATTTTTGTTTATAGCCTGTATAAGATAAGTTGTCTATATAATTGTTTGTGTGTGTGGCTTTTCTATGTATATATCAAAGTGGAATGTATTATTTTTAATCGTGATTAATAAATCCAGAAATGGTAAACTGTGTTGATCCTCAATTGCAAACGTAAATTTTATTGATTGATACTGATTATTAATGAAATTAAGGAAAATATCTATATCAAAATCAAGTGGTATTACCGCAAGAACATCATCTACATATCAAATCCAAAATTTAGGGAAAGAAGAAAATTTACCTATAATTTCTTTTTCAAAATGATTTAGGAAGGGGTTTGCTAAAAAAGGAAAGAATATAATACTATAAATAATAATAAACTTATTATTAAAGCTAAATATATTTTGTTCCATACACTCTCTCCTTTTTTTAGCAAACCTCTTCCTAAATTATTTTGAAAAAGTTATTATAAGTAAATTTCCTTCTTTCCCTACAAAATTAATGTAAGAATCTTTAGCATAGATTTAAGAAATTGTTATATACGAGAAAGAGAAAATATGAGTTACATTTTAAAATGATAAGAAAAAAGAAATTACATTTTCAAATAAAATTATAGCAAGCAGTAACAGTAAAACCTCTAAACGTGAATGTGGATAGCATTTGTCGAGAGTTAATAAAATAGAAAATTCTATAATGAAACTTACGAATTTAATAAGCATTGCATATATTGATCTAACAAGTTTGTGACTAATTATTTTCTTTATTAGGTAAAAAGAGAAAGCAATTTAAAAATCAATCTAAACAATGAACAAAACTTACAGATATCACAATAAATTTCCCAATGTGAGTATTTACGTTTGTACACTCGCACTTAACCACTCTTAAATATCCTCACCAGCGGTTCCATAAAACTTTAATCGCCTTAAACGTTTAGTCGTTTGTACTTGACTCAGGAAAACCTACACTTCAATCTACGAACGTCAGTTCTCACCCCAAAAACGTTACTGCGGCTAACTGCTAGTATAAACGAATGGGGTCAGTTCGAAACGTCTTTCTGAGTCAGCGAAAAAACCTGGTTGCAATGAATTCCCTACAGTATACATGCACGTTTTGAGTAGATGGCCGTAAAACTGCCTAATATCGAAAGTTACTACTTAGAAATAATTGTATAATTCAAAAGAGTGTGGTTAGATTTTTAATAATAAATTATTTGCTTATTTGTAAGAAACGAATGCCATATAGCAAACGACTAAAAAACTAAAATCAGTTTTGAAGTTATAAAGAGTAGAAGAATGTAGAATCGTTCTATCCAATCTGTATTTGTTAAATGTAAATTTCAAAACCTTGTTTCGACTTTCTCGTCATCGTCAGGTGCTGTCTAAATTTAAAAAAGAATTAAAATTAAAGAATTAGATAAATAAAAACTGGTGGATATAATAAAATAAACATTAATATATAAATAATGATCACTATTTTTTTTATGAAAAGTATCCAAAACAAAAGAATAAATATTATATGTGTAGAAAGAACAATTGCTGATATGTGGAAGAATAATTATATTGTGAATCGTGAGGATGTTTACAAAGTTGTGAATCAATAACTACAATATTTATCTATAAACAATAACAATAATTGTAGGACAACGCTAAGCCACTTAACGCATATTTATAAATATGCGTTAATTATTTTACGCTAATTAACGTAATTAGGTCAAATTGAAGGTGTGTAATACTCAATCGATATTAGCATACACATGTGTTCACCTTACCAAGGATCATCAGTGCTGTAGAAGATTTCTTTACCTTATTTTTAAAGTATATTATTTATTAGTTTATTTTTAGTATATATATAATAAATATATGTTTTCAGAATTCGTTTTCAACAGACATACTTACTTTTAATTTGTAATTTTTATTCAGAATTCCTTTGGAATTCTTCCTTGGCCGTTATATTTGTAACTGTTTATCTTACTTCGGTTTTTCGGATGGCCTTAACTTTAATTCCGACTCCGACAGTAAATAAATTATGCGAAAAGGGATATTGTTTTAATTAGCACAGTGAAAATCCACTGCGTGTACGTGAGTATAAGATATAAAAATGGTGCCTAAAAAAAGAAAAACAGGAACTGAATGAGAAGAAAAAGAAATTACCAAAACATATTGACTTATTGCAAACACTATGTTGAAAATATGCATGAATGGCAGAACTATTACGACTTTATCAAAAAAACTCTATTTTTTTTTTGTCCATAGCCTAAAAGGTGGAATATTCGAAAAGAACTATCACATTTCATCATTTAACGTTAAAAAAAATGAATCTTACACGATAATTTAGATATGAGTCGACAGTTACACTGAAATACAGATATACTAATATGTATTAAAAGGTTTGACAAAAATAGTTTCATTACGTCTTTGGATTGATGTATGAGATATATGTAGTGGGTAAGTAGCACAACACTGGTGTTCTTCAATCTATCCTTTAATTTAATAATAATAATAATAAGAGTTTATTGCCGTAGTCCCTAGGAACATAGATATTGTCAAAAAATTATACAATTGCTAATAAATATAAGAAGAAAACTAAAAATGGCTTAAGTCTAACTTTGAATTGAGATAAAATTGACGGGGTTTTTAAATTTATTGGTAACTTATTGTACAGTACTATAGCCTTATATCTCGGACTAGCCTCAAACAACTTTGTTCTATGTTGGGGTATATTAAAATTATGTGCCTGACGTATTTTCATTTTATTGTAGATATCATTATTTTTGGTTAAGGTTAATTCGTTTGTTTTGTACAAAAATATGATTTCATAAATGTATAGCGCTGTTAATGTTAAAATATTTAATTCTTTAAATAAAGGACGACATGATTCAGAAAATGATGTCCCAACCATAGATCTAATAATTTTCTTTTGCAAAAGAAACAATCGCCTGGCATTAGGTGAGTTGTCCCAGAAAACAATTCCATACCTCAGTTTTAAGTTCACATACAACTAGTTTCGGCCTAGGCCATCATCGGGTATGTTTGTTATATCTGTTGAAACTAATGATGAAAATTTTGAAAATTTTACATCTAATAAAGTGTATTTTTATATATAAATGGGAAAAATATAACAAACATACCTGATGATGGCCTAGGCCGAAACTAGTTGTATGTGAACTTAAAATTAAAGGATTGATTGAACAACAGCAGTTTTGTGCTACTTACCCACTATATAAAGCTTAGTTTATTAACTAAAAACTCTGAAAACAAAAAAATCAAACATTTTTTACAACAACAAATGGAAACAAATATGAGTTCGTCTTTTTAACAGAGTTTAAATATCAATTCTAATGGAGTTTCACAAGTCAGTACATCATTTGTCTCTAAACGTCAAAGAAAAAGAAAAAAAAATCTTTGACGAATTGTGTGAGGATGAGGCAAATGCTGAACATCATTCCAAAATTCAAGTTTATTATGCCGCTTTGGATATTATAATAAGTCAAATAAAAAATAGATTTAACAGTATGAAAAGTGTCTTAAAAAAAATTTTAATTTTATCAAAAGCCATCAGAAATTTTGGAATATTGGTTATTCAAAGGATATTTCGTCTGCATTTCTTTCTCAGCTTCTATTTTTCCGTGCCTGTGTTCAGTACCAACTACATTCCGTCTCAACTGTGTATAAATAGATAGATAGATAGATAATTTTATTTCAAACAGCCATAAAAATATAAGTGGGTTGAAACAAGTAATTTGGCAAAATTATATTAATTGTTGAAAATAATGTTTTAAGTTTTCCAGAAGTAGTTAGTACTCTTGTTATTTATCTGACACTTTCTGTGACAGCAGCAAGTGCGGAAACATCATTTTCTACGTTAAATTAAATAAAAAAAAAAACAATTTCACAAGAAATTGATTGAAAATGAAAAAGCACGAGTACCAGACATTGACGAACTAATTACTTCTTTTGCTGAGAAAAAGGTGTGGCCAGAAAAAAAAAATTGTAATTGGGAATACCTAAATATTTTAAGATTTTTTGTTTGTTATTAAGAGACAGGAAGGGGCCTATTCATAAAATTAGCACGGGAACCAATTCACACAAAGTTCCGCCTCTAATTTTGATGTCTGAAAAATGATTATTTTTGAAGAATGACTCTTATACAAATGTAATAGCTTCAGTTCACTTTATATATTTGTGCACTCCAATAAAAAATAAAAGAGTTAGAACTATTCAAAAATTTGCTGTTTTATACATTTTAGGCTTGATGCGGTGTGTTCCCTTTGGTTGAAAATTTTATACATTTTAAATATTTATACTTTCATTTTCTAAAACCAGCCTAGTAATACCTAATTACTATGTGGTACACAAAACATGCAAAATATGAGAGTAAAACAACTTTTTGCGGAAACGCGTGCTACTTTAACAAATAAATCTTGCAATGTTCATTAAAATATGTACACTTCTCGCAGGAAAAATCGGGTCATCAGCAATCCAGTATTTTAAAATTTCTTGGGTCTAAATCAGCTTTCGGGGGACATATTCACTTATCAAAGCCATAAATCACTTTTTTGTGTGTGTTATTGCGATCACAGGTAAAGATTAAAAATTTAAGCAGAAATATAAATGTATAGAGAGAAAAAGGTTTATACATAGCGGTGTTTCCTTTAGAAATATCGAATACGGAAATACTCATGCAAAAAAAATACATAACAACAAAAGACCGTTTTGAATAGACGGCTTCATTTAGAAATATATATGTATTTACTTGTTTGAGGTTATGTAGAAATAATTCCTTTTAAAGGAAATATATGGTGATGGGATTTTAAAATTATATTACTTATTAGTGCTGCTTTGATATTAGTTACTTAGTTCGATTTATGCTGGCGAGCAATAGACGATATATCAATAGTTTTTAGACATTATATTCTTAGTTTAGGGACAATGTGGTTTTCATAGATTTATTGATTACACTATTATTGATGTATTAATTATTAATGTTGTTTAGTATTCTTAAATGTTGTATTACTATAAAATTTTCTTCTATTTATTAAACACTGACCAAAAATAGTTTTAAGATTATTTATAAAATTCTTAAAGTAATTAGGTTTGTAAAGAAAATATTTATTTTATTAACTCTGCGTTTATTATATATTCAAGAAATATATTTAGCTATCCCACGTGTAAGTAAACGTTGTTGTCCTATGTTCTTAAAATATGGACAACACTTGGTCTGTTTACAAACAAACTGTCTTTATGTAGCACAACTCCAGGCAGTAGAAATGAGAAAGTATTAAATGTATCAAATTAAAAAATAAATATTTTAGCACTAACTGAGATTGACGAACGATATGCTTTCTTACAATGTTATGTATATAAATGCAATAATATTGTAAATAATTGTTAATACAAGTTCTTCTTTTTATATAACAAGTAAATAGTTCATTAATATTTGTAACACAAGTTTGTAATACAGCAATTAATTTGTTGAACTCCACTAGAAAATAATTAATAAGTAACAATGGATATGGCAATCACCAATTTTGATTTTACAACCTAAAATAATTCTTTCAGTTTTCTGGTAACATCTGTTTAGAACTCTGTATTCCCTGCAGGTAGCAATAATAAATTTGTGGCATATTTTAATCCTTTTAGATTAGAGAATTAGAAACATTTTCTCCAAATAATATTGTTAAAATTCTAGGATATGTTCTACTAAACATGAAGCTAAATATATATTTTTAAATAAAGCCGTCGACTCAAGACCTTCGTATTGCTACAATTTTTGGGAGAATATTGCCCTGTTTATTTCATCGAATGTATTTTCTTATCATCTAAAGAACACGCGGCACCGTTTATTATCCTGTCTTTTCTCTCTATTTATGATGCTGTTTAAACCTTGAATTCTGTTGAAATGTAAATACGTTCTCTGAAAGCTCTATTTACACCTAAAAAAATTAAAAATTCTCAATTGCTGATGTCCCGATTTTTCCTGCGAGAAGTGTACGTATTTAGTACCTTCATTACAATACTTTGAAATTATTGTACACATAATTAAACAATGCTTCTCTATTATTTCTATTACTTTTGCGATAAACCATAATGTTTTCAGCTTGCTTTTTCGCAAGTATCAGCTTCGATGTATCAACAGCCAATAAAAGATCGTCCAATCACTCATTCATCAATCCAATCGCAACAACACAAAACAAAACACAGATCAAAACAAGATCAATACTCACTCCGAAAGTACTGTTCGAGTATTTGGCGGCATAAATTCGAAAGCGACATTTGTACAGTGAGCAACTTTGTGCCGTTTTGTCACTATTTTATTACACCACTATACAGCGATCATTTCGATATACTTGATGATAATCACGTAAAACAGAAATTCGACGCGACGACTATAAATAAAGCGCGTCAAGATTTTGTCCGCAAATGATGCTTGCGCCAATTCCGGTGCTACGATTATACGGTTAGAATATCTATAGCACACCGAACGCGTACACGGTACACACTAAAAAACTAAAGCACCAGCGACGGTTCAGAAGCGGCTGCCCTGTTCGTGCGATTCCCTAACAAACCACACTCCCCGGAGTTTGTAGATTGCGGGGAATCCCTGTTTCTTAAACATATGTTATAGGTAGATAACAGCACGTGTTAAAATGGCGCGAGTTGTGTTTGTCCGACCGCTAAGTTATGGCATATTTATGTGTGCATGATGTTTAACTAAACCGAACGTGAGTCATTTTATTTTATTGTCGTTTTGTTATTGCTTTTTTTATTGTTTTTCTGTGTTACAATTTTCATGGGTTTTTTTACATCAATTAGTTCCAGCGGTGTGGTAGTAAAATGCTTTTAAGAATTTCAAAGAAATCCGGGTCATATATAGCGGAGAAAGAATGTAATTGATGCTTTAACTATAACTTTATCCCTATATTATTTCATACAATAAATCAATAATCTAACCGAAACTTAGCTACTGATACTGATCATTAGAGACCGGATTGTATGCAAAGAAAAACTGGAATATATGCGCATATATATGCATCGATTTTTGAGAAAATAATGGATAACCTGGGGCATATATGAAAAAAATTTGCGACAATATGCAAAATTTTTACATAAAATAAATAAGAGCAGAAATTTAAACATTAACTTTATTGCACAAAATTTTTTCACAACATATTTCTTAAACAATTTATAATTAAATGCTTTTCAAAATTGTGTAAAAAAAAAGTTTTCTCCTATCAGAATACATATGTTTCGAAATAGAAAAGCTTCTTTCAACATCCACAGATGTAATTGGTGCATTTTTTAACTTTGCTATACATTCTAAACTAAAATTAAAGTGGAAATCGTTTAATGTTTCACCTTCCAAAATTTTCTTAACCTTCTTCAATTTCAAATACCCCGCATTTTTATTATCACTTTTTTAAATTTCGTATATAGAATTACCTATTGTACCTTAACCTTTTTACATAGCATGTCAAATTCGTCTATACTATTTCGACTGATTCCGAGAGCGACATCCCTTGCGTTTCTAGTTTACGAATGGAACTTGAAACAAAGCTATAATTTGACTTACTATACAAAAGGTTTTGTAGCAATTCTGTTGATGTTACTATCTTTTTACAGTTTTCTAGAGCAATGCAGTCAGCAGTGATTTCAAGAATTACATTTTTTTATTCCTTCAAAATTATCGGCGAAAATAATTGCAGCCTCAAACATGTACCCCATCTCGAATAATCGGTTCAGGAGGCAACTTAACACGGAAGTCGCTCTTATAATTTGGATTCGTAAAGGTGCTTTTAAAAATACTTTTTCGACATTGCTAATTAAATCATTAATCAAAGGGAATTGATTCCTAATGTCTTCGGCTACACGATTGAACCCATGGGCTAAAACAAGTGGTGTGAATAATGTTACTATAAACTTTTTTTAAATTTTGCCTGGCTTTTATCATGTATGGTGCAGCGTCGGACAACATTAGTAAATTTTTTTCACAAGGTATACTTCCAGGTAAAAAGAAATTTGATAAACCTTCTTGAACGAATTGGGCAATTGTCACATTATCTATTTTTTGAAGTTCTTTACAATAAATTAAATATGATTCACCTACAATATCTTCAGGAAGAATTCCTATTAACAAATAGGCAATATAACGGCCACACTTATTCGTACTTTCATCTACCATGATATAAATAAAATTATTCCCCACCAATTGTTGAATTTCTGTTATTGTTTGCTGTTAACAAGATGTGACATATTTTTTTCGTAAGTTATTCCGTCAGGTTAGTATTGTAACGAGCGCCGACTGTCAACTGGCGGTTCCGATAGGCGTCCCCTAATGATGGCGCTGCATAAGCGGAAGAAGAACTACCTACGACGAATAACAGAGCGCAGCACCGGGTGCGAAGATTCGAGAATATTCTCCAGAATCTTGAGACGTTCTAGAAGGCCCCGAACAATCGAAGTTCGCGCCAACTATAAATAACGCGTCGGGTTGGCCAGGAGGCAGTCAATCGATACGAGTTCGATAGTGCGGTCGCGATTGAATTAGTACATGTAATATAAATATCGTTTACATAAATAAAGACATTAGTGGTTAAGTGATATAGTTAATAAGCATTTTTAATAGATTTTAATTACCGTAATAGTGTTAATAGAATTAGTGAATTTAAATATATCGCCTGTGTGTTTTTTTCTAAAACCCCGACAACGTTTTAAGAACCGAAAAACGTTACAATTGGTGTCAGGTGTGGGGTATTTGGCGATATATTTAGTGGACTAATAGTGTTTAATTAGAAACAATGCAGCGAAATACTGTAAATTAGTGGACTTGAAAGTGGTAGATCTCAAACGCGAATTAGAAGAAAGGGATGAAGATACGAGTGGAGGAAGCCGAGCTTCAGTCGAGATTAAGAGAGCAATAGAAGC
The DNA here is from genome assembly GCA_004143645.1 of Protaetia brevitarsis. Lineage (NCBI taxonomy): Eukaryota > Metazoa > Arthropoda > Insecta > Coleoptera > Scarabaeidae > Protaetia > Protaetia brevitarsis. The sequence goes on along the minus strand of RXPK01002328.1, from coordinate 57,142 downwards.
AGCTGGGAAGATCCTGGGACATATTTGTTTGAAGTGTCTGGTGTAATGGCGAATTCTAGTAGAACTTAGAAACATAGAAAGAGAAAGTTCTAGAAAATTCTCAGAAAAATATGGAAAATTCTAGAAAACTAGAAGAGAAAGTTCTAGAAAATTCTCAGAAAAATATGGAAAATTCTAGAAAACTAGAAGAGAAAGTTCTAGAAAAAATTGAAAACATGGACGAGAAGAATATAGAAAATTCTAGAAAAACTGGAAGAGAAAGTTCTGGAAAAAATGAAACATGGACGAGAAAAATATAGAAAATTCTAGAAAATTGGAAGAAAAAATTATAGAAAATTCTCTTAATGTCAAACAGGAATTAATGAATAGAATCGACGAAAAATTCCAAGAAGAAAAATCTAGAATGATTGAAGAATTGGACGATCGCATGAAGGTGCTAGAAGAACAAATTCATTCTGAACCATACGAAACACGGAAGAAACTGAAATTCTACCAATACGGAAGCACTCAGATGGAACCAAGAAATCCAGTGCCCATCTGTACGGTTCAAAATAAATGTGACCTGCCTACATTCGACGCGGAGACTCCCTGGAAGACTATTTGACGTGCTGGATACCACGGCTACGTATATGGTGGGCGGAAGCTACCAAAGCAGCCATGTTATCAGTAGCTCTGCGCGGCGATGCGTTGAAGGTACTCCAAGCTATTCCTTCGACGGAGCGACAAAATTACCAAACACTACTTAATCAATTGGAGATGCGTTTCGGTAATAAACATCTGCAGCAAGTATATCGCTCGCAGTTGAAAAATCGCTGCAGAGGTCGAACGATACTCTACAGGAGTATGAAGCTGACGTCGTTCGTCTGGTTAAGAGTGCGTACCCAACGGTACCGGAAGATGTGTGCGAGAGTCTCGCTGTGGAAAATTCCTGGATGGCCTGCTTGATAAGGATACTCAACAGGCAGTGAAGCTCGCTCGGCCGCAAACGTTGAACCAGGCTTTAGCTCAAGCACTAGATTTTGAAGCCGTGAAGCAATCGGTCAAAGACCTGCTCGCGTCCGTGTTTAGGAGTCACGAGGAAGAAGAGCCATTAGAAGAATTATGACGAAATTAAACGAAATGATGACGAAAATATGACGGAATTGATGACGAAAAATATGAGGAATTGATGACGAAAATGGAATCCGTGCAAACTAGCAACCAGGAAGACGATGCTGGAATTTTGGAAGGATGGGGCACGTACGTAGTCGGTGTCCCGATCCCACGAAAACCAAAGCCGACGGAAAACTAAAATGGGCCGACGAGAAGGGGCGATCGTCGACTATGTAGCTGATGCCCCGTAACACCAGTGATTGTTGCTTCAGTGGGATGTAGACCTAGAGCCTCGTCGTGTATGGCATGTAAATGGGAACGAGAGATTTACTGCTAGATACAGTTGCAACAATGACAATTCTTCGGCCGGAAGCAGTGGGAAAGAAGAACCGGATACATCCAACCAGATGGACGCTACGTACGGGCAACTGGGCAATCAGTCAACGTGTTGGGGAGACGATGGCCCACTTCCTATTGGTGATACTGCATGCCAGTACGTGTAGTAGTTGCAATATAGAACAAGACGTAATCCTCGGAATGGACATAATGACAGAATTTGGTTCAAACTGGACTTGCAAGCAGGAGTGTTGAAGGTTGGCAAAGAAGAAGTTATTCTCAACCATAGCAAGAATATGTCGGCCTGCGTAGTGTTGGCAGAAGAAGTAACTTGTGGCGAGCCGCAGTGAAACCATTGTGAAGCGAGCGTGAGTGGAGACATTCCCAAAGGGAAGTTTAATGCTGAACCGGGAGCGATTAGCGGTCAAGGTCGTGGACTACTGGTCGCTAAGGCAGTGATACAAGCTGGAGAAAAACTCCGTCCGACTGATGAACGTCAATATTATCCAGTAAGCTGAAGAAGGGCGTACCTTTGGGAAGTTGTGCTAGTGTTTCGTCGATTGTCAACAAAGAGGATGGCGTAACAACAACTCCAGATCCGCTTCTGGTGGTTGAATAACTCATTGACTTGTCTTGCAAGGATTTGACACAACAACAACCCATACCGTGAAACAGCTGTTGGACGCTACCAAGATCTTTTCCAAACAGAAGACCGGAACACGAGGGGCAGACTAATGTTGTACGACATCGAATAGACACTGGAGATGCCCAGCCGATCCGCCAAGCCCCAGAAGATTGCCATTGGCGAAACGAGCCGAAGCAGAACAAATTATACAGGATTTGGAGCAGGATGGCGTAATTGAACCATCGAACAGTCCATGGGCTCTCCCAGTGGTACTGGTGAAGAAGAAGGATGGTTCCACTAGGTTCTGCGTGGATTATCGACACTAAATATGTAACCAAGAAGGACAGTTATCCTTTGCCAGAATCGATGACACTTTAGATACCCTAGGTGGGTGTAAGGTATTTTCGACCTCGACCTGAAGAGTGTTATTGCAAGTCGAAGTAGAGGCAAAGGATAAGGAGAAGACGGCGTTTACGATCGGGACAGGATTGTGGCAATTTAACGTCATGCCATTTGGGTTATGTAATGCTCCCGCGACGTTTGAAAGATTGATGGACAACGTACTGAGAGGACTATCCTGGGAAACTTGCTTGGTATACCTCGACGATATAATTGTCTTAGGAAAATCTTTTGAGGACCATTTGAAGAACTTGGAGCAAGTATTTCAGCGATTGAAAGGAGCGAATTTGAAGCTTAACCCCAAAAAGTGCAACCTGTTCCGGAAGCAAGTGCACTACCTCGGCCCTAGTATCAGAGGATGGAGTGTCGGTTGACCAGGGAGACAGAAGCGGTCAAGTCTTGGCCGGTTCGAAGGACAAGCATGAAATAAGAAGTTTCCTTGGGCTATGCACTTATTACCGACGATTCGTTCCTGGATTTGCTAACATCGCCAAGCCTATCACGAGACTAACTGGAAGAGGGCAGAGATACGTCTGGGAGAAGAGCTGCCAGGATGCCTTTGAAGAATTGAAACAGAGCTGACCACTGCGCCATCTTGTGCTATCCACAGGCTGAAGGAAAATTCATTTTGGATACTGATGCCAGCAACGTGGGCATCGAGGCGTGTTGTCCCAAGTTCAAGATGGCCACAAAAAGTGCTCGTTACTTCAGCAAAGTGCTGTCGAAACCGAACGCAACTATGTGTGACCAGGAGAGCTGTTGCCGGTAGTTAAGTCTATAAGAGCACTTCCATAAATATCTCTATGGCAGGAAGTTCTTCTTAAGAACCGACCATGCGGCATGATGTGGCTGCTACGCTTCAAGAATCCGGAAGGGCAGGTTGCCAGATGGATAGAGCGTCTGCAAGAGTATGACTTTGATTCGGAACATCGGCCTGGAACCAGTCATCGAAACGCTGACGCACTATCGAGGAGACCCTGTTCAAGGATTGCACGCACTGCTGTCGTGCCGAAGAGAAAAATGAAGCACCTGCTTAGGACTACTGTCATAGATGATAGATGGACTGAAGACCAAATCCGAGCTGACCAGGAGTCTGACGAAGTTTTGAAGCGTGTGATGGAGTGGAAGATGCAAGAAGCGCGGCCTAACTGGGAACGGTAGCACCATATTCGCGAGAGCTAAAATCGTATTGGGCTCAGTGGGGCTCTTTGGTAATGGAAATGTCTTCTCAGACGAGTGTTAGAAGACGAAGCTGGGACAATAGCAGACTTCAGATTGTGGTTCCGAAAGCAAGAATTCCCGAAGTTTTAAAACTTCTTCATGATGGAACATCGGGAGGGCATCTTGGAGTCCGGAAGACTATAGAGAAGGTCAGAGAGCGATTCTATTGGGTAATTGCAAGAATGACGTGAAAGACTGGTGCCGGAGATGTACAACTTGCGCGCTGCCATGGACCTTCCCAAAGGAAGAGGCCCCTATGAGGCAATACAACGTTGCAGTCCTTTTGAAAGGATTGCGATTGATGTTGCCGGACATTTCCCACGAGGAATTTGGAAATAAATACATCTTGGTTGCAGTAGACTACTTCAGCAAATGGGTGGAAGCTTACGCATTACCAAATCAGGAAGCTTTACAGTGCTGGACTTTAGTTAAAGAACTTTTCAGTCGGTTTGTGTGCCGCCTTGAACTTCACTCGACCAGGACGAATTTGAATCAGCAGTGTTTCAAGAGATGTGCAAATTTGGGTATCGCAAGACCCGACAACTGCCTTGCACCCGCAATCAGATGGCATGGTGGAGCGCATGAACAGGACAGTTATCAAGTATCTATCAAAAGTTGTCGCAGACCACAGCGAGATGGGACCAGCAACTACATCTATTCTTGCTGGCGTATAGAGCATCGGTCACGAAACACTGGCCAAAGTCCATCTAGTGTGCTTTTTGACAAGAACTGCGCTTACCATGCGATCTTAAGTTCGGCTTAAACCGAATGAAGAAGTAGTTGGAGATGACTATGTTTCGAACTTGCGGAGGCGAATGGATGATATTCACGATCGGGTGAGGCGAATATCCATGAAGCAAGCGACCGCATGAAGGAACACTACGACATCAGAGCGAATGAAGCGGATATCAGCCTGGAGACTGGTCTGCGTTCAATTCCTCAGCGACGTCGAGGCTTCTCACCTAAGCTGCAACGATCGTGGACGGGCCTTACGAAGTGATAAAGCGAATAATGACGTCATCTATCGCATCAGAAGAAACCCAATGGTAAGCAAGAGTGGTGCATTTTAATCGCCTAGCTCCTTATCTGGGGACAATCAAGAGGACAGCAGATGGTCCGAGTTTGTAGACTCCCAGAAGAACTCAGCTATGAGGAGTTCATTGACAAGTATGGGAATGGCCGCAAAGTGCGTCATGGTGTAACAACGGAGATTCAGGAGGATTTGTTTTTGCTCCTGAAGGGGCGTTAGCACACTTGTTGCCCAAGATTTAAGAATGGCAAGGGATAGCTACCGTCTTCAAGAAGAAATTTGGTGGCGTCCAAGATCTTCGAAGCCAGAACCTGAGGTGGGCAAGGCTCTGCACTTGCCAGGAAAGAAAGCGCTTTTTCTACTTGGTGACCAAAGAAGCCTCAGTTGGCAAGCAACCTACCGACGATGTGGGACAGCCTGATAAGTTTAAGAGAGCAGCTGTTGGAGCTGGAGATCAATAAGATCAGGTGCCAAAAATTAGGCTGTGGATTGGATGGCTTGGACTGGAGGTCGTAAGGAACATGCTCGAAGAAATTTTCCGATATACTGAATAGAGTTCCTAGTATGCAGCTACAACCCGCGGTCAGCAGAAGGGAGGCGACGGACGGTAGCGTGCTATTTCTTCCGGACCTCGTCGTGTAGGAATGGAGAGAACTGTTCGTATCTTCATGGAGGTATAGTTCCTGTTCCGGGACGGAACAATCTAAGGAGGGAGCAGTGTAACGAGCGCCAACTTTTCAACTGGCGGTTCCGATAGCGTCCCTAGATGGCGCTAGCATAGGGAAGAAGAACTACCTACGACGAATAACAGAGGGCAGCACCGGGTCGAGATTCGAGAATATTCTCCAGAATCTTCGAGGACGTTCTAGAAGGCCCCGAACAATCTGGAAGTTCGCGCCAACTATAAATAACGCGTCGGGTTGGCCAGGAGCAGTCAATCGATACGAGTTCGATAGTGCGGTCGCGATTGAATTAGTACATGTAATATAAATATCGTTTACATAAATAAAGACATTAGTGGTTAAGTGATATAGTTAATAAGCATTTTTAATAGATTTTAATTACCGTAATAGTGTTAATAGAATAAGTGAATTTAAATATATCGCCTGTGTGTTTTTCTAAAACCCCGACAACGTTTTAAGAACCGAAAAACGTTACATTATGTTTGCAACATTTTTGCAGAGAAATGATTAAATCAAATTAACATTTGGTTTTAATCTGCTAATGGTATGTTAGACGAAATTAATGCGTTACACAGATCCATATTATATTCTTCTTGTTCTGAGTTTCGTGAAGTTAATGCTATATATTGACGTATAGATTGCTGCACACATGCGGATCGTTTTAGTTTTTCACCTTTTTCCAATATGTGATGGAGTTTTAGCGTGTTGATCAATCAGGTATTTTCTCTCGGAAGACACCTACAACAACAATTGTCATTTTATATCAAAATTAAGAATTTAAAAACAATTGTAAAGCTTTTAGTAAAATAAACTTACCAGTTACTGCAGGCTCGACAAAATATTTTGTCGCCATCCTTTAGCAGTTCAGGATATGGCTTAATCCATAAAAAATTTTGTTCGCTATACTCATTGTATGTACGCACAGTATTTAAAACGTAACATAATTACATGCTGTTTCGCTCCAAAATAGTCAATGGATGAATAGTTTATTTGGGAATTAATAATAATAAAATGTATTTACCACATCCCTTCTGCTAAGCGAAATCAAACACGTGCAGTTCTTGGAAAAAAGTAATTAGAGAACCAATGTAAAAGGAATTATCGTTCTGAAATTGTCGTTGTCGAATTACAAATAGGAATTACTAGGAATTTTTACTAATAGACAGGATAGAAAATGCTTTAATATGCAAACTTTTGTAAAATATAGCGTAGAAATGCCTAATATGCAATCACAATTAGCGCTGAATTAACTTCAATAGTGTAATATGTCTACATATAGACTATAATTAAAGATATGCAAAAAAAATAAATATATGCACTTTGCATATAATCCGGTCTCTACTGAGCATCTAATATTGGAAAAAATAATTGGACAATTACTTGTTTTATTGAATAAATAAAAACAAGAATTAGTAGTAATTGCCCAATATTAATTCCGTAATCATTGCCCAGACTATAAACTGCTTTACTTTCGAGTTCGTCTTCAATCACAAGAGACATCTACAAGACGAAACGTCAACCAGATGAAGAACCAGGATGCGGTTCCGACCCGATACCCATCAAACAGTGTATAGTATCCTATCTCTGGAATGCATACATTTTCGTTTTTTAATGAATTTCAAATTTTTTTTTCGAATTGCGTTTAGAAGCTTTTTTTCACGTATATATGAAAACTGCTACTGCTCTTTCACTTGCATCGAGCTTCGTTTTTATATTATTGACTAGACATTATAAGCAGCTGATCTGGTTGGCCTAAGTTCTTGAAAACCATACTAGTTAGAAGGTATTCTTTTTATGATAAATGAATTTTATCAGTAACGTTAAACGTTTTAAGGAAATGAGTATTAGTTTATATTTATGTAGAATTGGGAGGGTTAATGATTCGCATTGTGAATGTGGTGGGGTAGATATTAGGGATGACGAATCGATAGAATGATGGGATTTTTTTAGTAATGTTGCTAAAGAATTAGATAGATTACGGCACGATATTTAGATAGTTCATTCATTCATTTAATTAGTTAGGGTGGGCACCTATAATCCGGGCACTTGAGCTAGGTGCTCATTGTACCGTTCCTACTAAATCTCTTACTTCCACTCGAACAGGTTGGTGTTCTCTATAAAGCCCAGTATCTTGCCCAGTGGAAACTTAAGAACCCTCGAAGGCTCCAATAGATCCTTCTCCCAGAATATTCTCTGATCCTTGAAGTTTCCTCCTGTAGTAACTCGACCTGTGTTGTATAGATGCTTTTTTCAGGGGACAGTGTCCAGTTGCCAGCCCAGTAATGGTTTTAGCTTCTTTCTTACTGCGTCTGAGTAGGTTATCAGAGAATCCAGCATCCCCATCCCCTATTAGCGCTTTAGTATGGAGTGAACCAGGTCCAGATCTCCTTTCTTGCGGAGTCTTTAGTAATTAAATTATTGTTAAATATTAGAATAAGTACTGCTGTTATGTTATTATTGGCTTTCAGTTCATTACGTTGGTCCATCTTTCTGTTGCTGAAAGAAACAACTTCGATATGCGAAGAATCAAGAAGCTACGGCCTAGCCATCGGAACAGAAATGACATGAAGGCTAGCTCTTCCAAAACCAGAAGGATAGTAGCAATAATTTGCTGGCTCAACAAACTGGCACTGCTTCCAGATCCTGCTTGCAGAGTGAAGTTTCTGCCATGGTTTTCCCTTACTCTTGGCAAATGTTGAGAGATAACTAAAGTCGTTGACTGATAGTTGACCGATTTACTATATTTTTTGTTATCATTAATAATAGTTTTAGGAATACGAACATTTCAATTGTTATGAAATCCATTTAACATGTAGGTACTTAGAATAATAGGTGGCCTCATGGAGCATAGAGTTTAGGATTAATTGTGAATAAATAAAGTGTGTTCTTTTTTCGTTTAATCAATCTCTTTTTCATTTTTGATATCTAATATTTCAAAATATATAAATAAAATATACGAGTGACACTTATTTCCTAGTGGTTATTGGTTAATTTGTTCTTTCCTTTAACAAGTTCTTGAGCTAATTCCTTCCCCATTGTTAAATATGGAATGAACAATAAACTATTGTATTCTTGGGTTATATCATTTGCCTTCTTTGTTATATGAAATATCCTCTTTCGCAATTTCTATAATATGCTTTTTAATTATTAATTAGTCTGTTACTAAAGCTACCTTTTTGTTTATAAAACCGATGATATAGTGCTTGAATAGTTTTATTTAAATAACAAAAAAAAATTAAACCACTCCACGTGAGTATTTCTTCCATTATTAGTTAAAATTTTAACGACCGAAGGATTGTAGGAATACATTAAATATATTTCTGATAAGTTTGAAACACTTTGCTTGTGCAATAGTTCATAGTTGGAAATTCTAGGTATGACTAACTGTGATTTTCCCAAACGTAAGTGCAAGTACTATACAACTGGGTAAGGTCAACATAAATAAAAAGTAGTATGTTGAAAAGGTAAGTAGAATTATCTGTAATGTATAAATAAATATCGCGATCGCAATTCGCAACAGATATCAAATATATTATGTCGATTTATGTGTTATTTGTTCTTGTTTGCACAGTTGCAGGCTAGGCTACTGACGTATTTCAGGAAAGCTTCCGCGCAGACCAAATGTAAATATTATAACATGTATAAGAAACTAAATATGGATATTTTGCAAGCAATGTAAGGTGTACTGAATTGTACATTGCAGTCCTCAAAGAGTGCAATCGATTCTTATAATGTTATATGTGTATGTATGATAGGAAATGGCTTTTTATTATTATTTATTTTCTTAAATTTGTTTCATATACACGGTATTAGGTAAACATGCGATAAAAATTCAAGGGGTTATTCCTTAGCCTATTCTAAGAATATTTTGTCCTATGATGATTTTTGAAAAACCAGGGCGAACAAGATTTGCGACAGTAACAACATTTTATTATCAAAAAGTACATGTAAAGTTGCTCAATCTACAATAAATGTTCAAAATGGCTTCCTCCACCTGGATACAAGCATTCAATCTTCTCGTCATTGACTCTGAACTCTTTCAAACACACCAGGGTCGTTCTAATTGAGTATAACCTAGCAATTATCCGATTTCGCAAATCGTTCAAATTCTCCACTGGAGTAGCGTAAACTGTTGACTTCAGAGATCCCCAGAAGAAATAATCTAGGGGGTTTAAGTCTGGGGATCCAATGGGAACCAATCCAACAATCTCCGTATGTTGTTGTTAAAAAATTACGGGCAACCAAACTGAAATGTGGTAGTGCACCATCGTGCATAAACCACATTGCAATTCTTGTCGCGTATGGTACATCCTCCAGAAACTCAGGCAGCGTTGCTTCCAAAAAGTTGCGGTACACCACGCCAGTAAGTCTTCCTGGTAGAAATACCCGTCCAATTAGATAGTTACCCACAGTTCCAACCCAAACATTCAAGGAGAACTGATGTTGAAAACGATCTTCAAATACCTCATGCGGATTTTCATCTGCCCACACATAGTTGTTATGAAAATTCCTTATTGCATTTCTTGAGAGACTGGCTTCGTCGGTAAAAAGAATCTGTGTCAGGAATAGAGGGATGCGAACTAATGTTTGCAATATCCATTGACACAATGCAATACGTGGAGAAAAATCAGCATGTAGTAGTGCCTGAACGCGTTGAATGTGGTATGGATACAACAAATTGTCCTTAAGAATTTTCCAAACTGTCCAATGACTTATATTCAAAGTACATATTTACAATTTTTCGCGTAGAACTACCAGGATCTTCCTCTATCATCTCCAGCGCATTCTATTCCAATTGCACCGTTGTTGCAGTCATTGATCTTCCTGGCCCTCTACTTCGTTTCATTGAGCCTGTTTCACGAAGACGTCGATGAATGTTTTCGAAGATTTTTCGCTCGGGGACATTACAGGCAGGAAATCGTTCAATGTACAATCATCTAGCTTCTAATGAGTTGCCATCAGCAAGTCTATACATGAAATGCATGTCAGTTATCTCGGCGTTCGTATACGTCATGAAAGAGGATTTCACTAACTATTAAAGACACGTCAAACAGCCAAACGTCACTCAATCTAAACAAATGCGACCGATGAGACGTATTCAAATGAAATCCATGCACTACTAGATAAAACAGCCGTTTCATGTGACCGAGATCAAAAAAATAACAACGCATTGTAAAACAATTTTTTGTACTTGATAAACTCATTGGCGTACACCATACTTTCGAATATGGTTGTCGCAAATTTTGTTCACTCTGTATCTTCGAAACAAAGGGGTTTTTCAAAAATCATCATAGGGCAAAATATTCTTAGAATAAGCCAGGAAATAACTATCTGAATTTTTGCCGCATGTTTTCCTAACACCCTGTATATATACAAGAAAAACCTCTCGTAAATTTACATGACCAGAGAAGCGTGCCACTATAAGTGATTGACCAAATATATACCCAAGAATGCAGAAAACGCATATATATTACAATATTTTTTTTTTGGTTTTCCTCTTTTGTCACAGGTGTTATTTCTCAAAACTTTTTAATATCTTAATTAAAGAGGATGCTGTGTATGTCAAATTATTTTCTTAATTGTCAAAACTGCATCACATATTTCACATTTTTATGACAGGTATATGCAAGAATGAATGCTAAAAGAAGACAAAATAACAGAATCTCGAACGAGGCACGTCCTTTAATATACACAGCGATTCAAAATGATTGTCAATTCCGCTCCTATAGATAGTAACCGGGTATAGGTATATGCCGCATGTTTGTAATGAAGGTTTGGACTAAGTCAGTGTTGGAACGTTGGAACATAAGAAAGTAAACGGACCTGCCATAAATAAGGAAAACGTAACCTATATTTGAACTCGCATTATACAAACGACTATGGATTGGTGTTTCTGCTTGTAAAAATGAAATGTAATTAATTTAACTTTACTAAATTATGATTTTAAATTCAGTACTAACTGGTGTTTAACTAAATTTATTTATTACTTTAAATTATAACATACAATTAGTATAATTATTAGGTAAGTGACAAAACTGCATCTCTCAGTTCTTCTATGGTATGCATGCGGTTTCTATAGATCCTATTTTTTAGATAGCCGAACATGAAGTAATCTAATGGGGTTAGATCAGGCGATCTTGGTGGCCATCTTTGTGCTCTAACGAACCTGTCAGCAAAAAACTGTTGAAGATATTGGCAGATTTGTCGAGCAGTATGTGCTGGAGCATTATCGTGCTGAAAATAACCTGCTTCAAGCTCATTTTCTTGTAACTCTGCAATAAACAATTCCAACATCTGTTGGTAACGTTGGCTGTACAGTTTCCTCGAAGAAAATTGGCCCTATTATTCGTTGCCTGGACATAGCTAACCAAACTCCAACTTTTACGGGATGCAATTGCGTTTCTCGAAATTCGTGTGGATTTTCTGCAGTCCAGATACGATAGTTTTGTAAATTGATATAGTCTGTTAGATAAAACCAGGCTTCATCCGAGAAAAATGATTTGTTTAGCAAGTCATCGTCCCTTAAGTTGTTATTAAACCAATGACAATATTCCAATCGCCTATCGTGATCTAATGGTAATAATTCTGTACCGTAGAAACTTTATAGGGATGAAAATGTAACTTTCTTTTGACAGCTCATTGCGCTGAAGTGTATGATAAGCCTATAAAATTATAAAATGTAATAAAATATTTCACTTAAGGTTAATATTGATTTTTTACCTGTTTGTTGAGCTATTACCACAGATAAATTCCGTTATTTTCTTACAGTATTCAGAAATACTATTGTTGGTGATATTAGATGTAAATATAAACGATTTGAAAAAAATTATAAGATAAATAATCGAAAGATACTACAACACGCACGCCAATGTCGCTAAATGTCAAAAAAATTTATTTAATGTATGAAATGTGTATGTAGCTAACTTCGCTCATTAAATTGGTAATAAGTATAGATAAATTTTTCCGGAAAACAGTTTTTTTCGTACGACAATCATTTTGAATTACATGGTATTAATGCACGTGCCTCGTTAACCGAAAGCTTTCAGCAAGGCCTTTTTTTTTCAAAAGCCTAAATAAAACCATTGATGTTACAGATAAAGATAAAGTAACTTATACCTACGAAGTGATGTTATTTTTCTCAGTAGAATTTAAAAATGGAATAATATATAGGGTGTTGCATTTAAAATAATGGAGTGACTATGCGTTTTTCTACTTTTGGAACACCCTGTATAGTCAAAAATATATTTAAGTTGTGCAGCATTGAATTCAGTAAAACTTTTGTATTAGAGACTTTTTCCTAAAATCAAAAATAGGGCTATAATCAAAGATCCAGTCTTCGATGGGACACTCTGTATGTAGTACCTTAGATAGTAACTTCGAATTTGGTCTTGTCTCTCTAAATTTTCTAGGAAAGTAGAATCACCAATTATTAGTTCTAATAATAAACCGAATACCAAACCGCTTAGTTTCCGCAATCAATTGGCGCTATAGTTGTTGAGGTTAATGGACACATATTAGAGATCGCAAGGATGAACATCCTTAAAATTATTCCAAGAGAATGTTCGTAAATCAGATTATTTGCGCGTAGTTTCCCATTCGAACCGTAACAAAAATAAAAAAAAGGATGCCGAAGTATGTAATTTATTCCCGCGCTCTTAAAATATTCAACACAATGGTACATCAGGTAGGTACATAATGCATTGATAATATATTGAGGTGAAAATCAAGAAAAAAAAAGAGGAAGACATCTACGTGTGGTCAAATAGAAGCAAAAAGGACGAAACCCGGGGCAGTTGAATGCATTCTTTAGGCTTGGAAATCCCCATTTAATTTACTTTATGCGCAGCTGCCGTTGAAATCTGTAGTCGCCATCTTGCATGCGTTTAAGCTCTTGTTTGTTTTCTCTCCGGGTATCATGGAACCGCACGTACAGAAATCAAAATAGGCAGTGTCTTGAAAAATACTAATATACATATTTAAAGATAAATATTTTTGTTGGTACACAACGCGCCATTCTTTTTTTTTATATATGCATGCTTTTAATAAAAATTGTAATGAAAGTATTTTTCTGTATAATTTACAGAAAAAAAAGATTATTTAAAAAAATACTATTTGATTGATGTATGTTACATAGCCTACTATGGTTTTTACACAAAAAATATGACCCCATTCATTAAAATTTAGGAGGAATATTATAATAGTATATTAAAAGACAAGTTTCATTTTGACGTTTCAAAGTACGAATTAAGAGTTTTAAGAAACGAGTGGCGTAGCCACGAGTTTCTTAACTGAATGAGTGCTTTAATGTCAAATGAAACGTGTCTTTTATGCTATTTTTTGCAATTAGTTTTAAAATTTCTCTTTTTGTAAAAGCAAAACGAGAAAAATTTGATAATCTAGGGAAATTTTGTGGCGGTTGTCACCAGTTGTCACCTTGGTTTGGCACAAGATTTAAATTGACAAGTTAATTTAAAATTGACACATTTTGAAATTTGTTTATATTATATTACTAAAGTAACTATATTATAATATTTAATATGAGTTCTACAACTTTTTATGCACTCCGCCTGAAATACGGCAAATTGCTGAAAAAACCATTAATAATTTACTTCCGGAGAAATCATACACTATGTATCAAAAGCGATACAAAAATTTTGAAAAATGGTGCAAAGAAAAGGAAATTCTTCATATTTTTGAGAACGTCTTACTTGCTTATCTTGAAATGCTACGTAAAGATTATAAATCGTCATCATTATGGTCGATTTATTCGATGTTAAGATCGTGTTTAAATGTACATAGAAATGTGGATATATCAAAATATATATAACTTCAAGCATTATTAAAACGGCTATCTAAAGGTTATCAAACAAAAAAATCTAAAATTTTAGAAGAAGAAGATATTCATAGATTTTTGAAACAAGCCGATGATAAAATATACTTAGCTATCTAACCTTTATTGATTTTATTGATATTATTTAATTTCGTTACTTTTTTGTAAATTCTTTATATTCTAGGTTATTTTGATAATAGGATATAATGGAGCCTGTAGGCAAGAAGAATTAATTAATATATGTGTAGAAGATCTTCAATACAATTCCGATTCCATTATAGTCAACATACCTAAAACAAAAAACAATGTACCCAGAATGTTCGCAGTGACTGATGTAAACTGCATCGAACTTATAAAAAAATATAATAATCTGCGGCCTAAAACAGTTACTCACAAACGTTTTTTCTAACTTATCGTCATGGCTGCTTAATTAATAGCCCTATCGGTATTAACACCATGGGAAATGTTCCTAAACAAATTGCCAGTTTTCTTCATTTACCAGATCCTCATCTTTATACAGGACATGTTTTAGAAGATCCAGTGCGACACATATAGCAAATACTGGAGGTGATATTTTAACTATAAAACGATTAGTGGCTGGAAAAGCACGGCTGCTGCTGAAGTTACGTTGCCTCTTCTATGAAAAATTAAAGTTGAGTTTGAAATATGTTTGCACAGGAAAATAATGTGAATCTACCTGGAAATTCTGGGAATGGTTCACAGTTTGAGTACTCCAACAGAAGCAATATCACTATCGCAGGAGAACGATAATTTTCAACAGAATGTTTCTACTGCACACGGTATCACTATCACTTCGAAAGATAATTCAAACGTTAATATAAATGTTTATAATAGTTTACTATTTCAAAGATTAATTAAAATATCAAATCTTACAATGAATTTTAATATAATAACCTCAAACTTGCTTACAAAATGTCATATTGACATCTCCATTTCTGTTGCAATGTGACCAACTTAAAATAAATCTGCTTAAATGTTCTATTTCTATTACGCAACTAGTGCTGTAATAGACCCTATTACGGCACTAGTGGAATAAATGGTATGGTTACGGCACTAATTGCAAAAAATCAGTTTTATTTATAGATACGAAATAAGAGTTAGCAAGAATGGACTGATCTGCTTCATGTATACGCACAGAATCTGCTCTAGGGACAGTACGAGAGCAGGTAAGTTGGGTCAAAGAGAAACAAAAAGAACACTGGAAAAATAGAAGCAGGCAAACTCATACCAATAATAATAATAATAAGCTTTATTGTCCAACAGATATAATATCCACTTGTAGAACAATATGTAAACATAACAAGTAAGAATGTAAAAAACTAAAACTAATACCCTCAAATGAGTATTCCAAAATTTTGAATTTGAATTAAAATAACGAAAACGGGGAAATGAAGAAGAGAGAGGAAGCTAAATGTGCTCAGAGAATTGAAGCCGATAATCAAAGAGGCTACCCAGATCCTTAAACTGGATATGACGAGAAATATGTATAAGAGTTATCTACAGTGTAAGCGTAAATAATTGGGGTTCTGATTGTTGTATAAGAAACAACGGCACATTTGCTCACATTCAGTTTAATATTATCTTCAGAGCACCACTTACAGATAACAACCAGGTCACGTTGAAGAGATTCGCAGTCTGCAATATATATGGTCTTTGAAAAGATTTTAAGATTGTCTGGGTATGCCAACATGCGATATTCGAGGGTTGACAATAGGTCGTTAATGTAGACGTTAAATAGCAGCGGCCCAAGTTTGGATCCTTGTGGGATTCCAGAAGAGGCAGTAAATACACTAAAGTGAAAGCCGCTGTAAGTAACGTAACAAGATCAGGTATCGAGGTACGATGCTATCAGGTCTGTGATCAAAGAGAGAAATCAAAGTCACTTAATTTGGCTATGAAAATGTTATGGTCTATGCTGTCAAATGCCTTAGCGAAATCAGTGTACAATACGCCAACTTTTTCTCGGGAGTTTATACTACTGCTTATGTACTGCGTAATTTCGGGGACCTCCCAAACATAGATCCATGCTGTTGGGTAGAGAGATAGCATCGGATGCTATAATAAATCTTGTTATAAAGTGCTCAAACGCTTTAGAGCAGCTACGTAAGATACCAATGGACCTGTAATTAGCAATGTCATACTTGCTACCTTTTTTATATAGGATTGATCAAAGTCATCTTCCAGCTCTCCGGAAATGTAGAAGTGCTAAAGCCAAGATAAATACATAACACAACTGCAAGCATAGAATAGTAGTAGTACTATCATAACCTAGCGTATTGTCGTTCTTGAGACGTCTACTTGCCGTTAGTACTTCGTGTCAGAGGTAAAAGAATGAAGGTGAAAATAATTGGTGGTTATTGTATTGTCAGAAGTCACAAAATCTATATGAGGTTGGTACGCATCAGAAAACACTTTGACAAAAGCTTCAACTATTGTACTGGCATCGGTCAACTCCACATCATCGTGTTTGAAAGTGCAGTGGTTTTAGGTAAGCGTTAAAAAATTTCATATTTTGTTTGTCTTTTATGCATTAAATTCTAATTAAATACACTACCACACTGAATATTACTTCTAAAAATAAAATACCTGTACCCCAAAATCAGGAATTTTACCAATAATTTTTTAGTGTGTAGAGCTCCAATTAGACACCCAGTCTTTAGAGGGACACCTGTAGGAAACATCTTTCTCAAATTAAATGCGAATCTAAGTTCTACAAATCTTCGATTGCTTATATGCAACCGAAACTACAACTACTTTATACCTAGCGCTATGTAATTCAGATTGTTCCCCAATCATTTCTAATTAATATTCAAGTGTACTCTATTTCCGGTTGCATAAATAATCAAGAATTGATTGGGCTTAGATTCACATTTAATGTGAAAAAGATAGCACATACTTGAAGTATATAAAGCGACAATGTCAAAGTATTCGATACACACATGACAAGGATTTCCTCAGCTCAGTAAATATATTTCTTTAAAAAGTTTTACTTTCAAATATATCTCTATTTGAAATAAGAAATTATTCTTGTATAGAAACAAATATTTTACTTGGTTGTAATCGATAATATTCTTGGTTACAAGGCTTGTATCAAGAAAAATATATTTTCTCCCAGAAACAAATTTTTCGATCTAAGAAATAAAACAGGCAACAAAAGATTGGTTCAGATATTTGAATTAAGAAAATAAATTCTTTTATTAAGGATTTTAATATTTGAGGTAAATCTTACAAGTACTTATGTTAAGGTGAAAATACTTTTAAAATATATGATGTCATTTTTGCGGTGGGGTGAATTTGGCTACGTGACACTCGAACGATTATCAATAATGCAGTAATTGTGTGCATGCTTCGAAGATAAAAATGTGAATTGCGGTTGTGCTAAATACGTTAAATTGTATATGTAATATAGGAAGTCGGTAAGTAATTCAAGGTTTAACTACTTTATTTTTAAACTGCAGAACCGTACTTAAGCTTCTTGATAATGGAAGTTTTTGAAAGGTAATCTTTTGCTAATTTATAGAATTACTTAACGTATATTTAATTACAGATCTAAAATTTGCCTACCAATTCTTAATTCCTCTACATTTACTGCCTCCAACGGGCCTGCAAAATGTCGAAAAAAAGCATTGGAAACACCAGCTTTGGAAGCTGTAAAAAGCATTTTTATCCATGCGACGGTATGTTTTACATTTGTAAGTCAACATATCCTGTCTAATTTTCTAATTTCTCTGAATTAAGTAATCTTAATCTGTCTTGGTCTGCAACAAACCTTACCTTTACCAAAAAAGTAATAATAATTAGAAGAGGATAGAATGTTTGCTAGCTATAAGCTGTATAAATAAATAAATAATTATAATTATCTTGTTTAATTGAGGTGAAAAATAAAAATAAAAACAGCATGGGGCTACATTCGAATGCTTAGTTGCACTAACAAGTAAAAATATACCAACTATTAACCACAACTTCTTATCTACTATTTATTGTGAAGTGTATGTATTCATTGTAAAATAATGTATCTCTTCGGATACCCGAAGATTTTGAAATGTTAATAAAGGCGCAATAAGTGACTGCCGATATTCGGAAGAACAGCTGACGATTAAAGTCTAATTAAAAGATGCAGAAAATTCGACTGCACGTAGCGGAAAATTAAAAAATGTATAGTCTCTTTGTGAAGTGTGTGATATAATGCTGTAATACGTTTTTTCCTATAACGCCAAAATTACAAATAAAAAATAAATTTATGTTCCCAATTGCTTTTCTTGTTTTTGTTTTTTGAAATATAAATGATAATAGTAGTGACATTATTATTATGGTAAGTAAAGAAATATAAAAACAATCTGAAAAGAAGACTTTCACTTGAACTAAATATATTTTGAAAGAAGATTATGGTTTTATTTACAAGACTGCCATATTTTCTAAAATTGTTTTTTATATATAAAAAAATTACCACTAATACCAAATAGAATACTAGATAGAGATATATATCTAGTATCCAGTTTGATGTTAATGGCAGATTTTATATACATACAAAAGAATACATTTTAAAAAATTAGCAGCATTGTTGTAAATAAAATTACAATCTTCTTTCAAAATAACAAATATTCAGTTCAAGTAAAAGTCTTCTTTTCCCAACCAAAGCTAATTTCTTGAATTAAAAGAGTATTTCTTCTTTAGAGTAAAATTCAAGTTTTTTGCAAAAAAATAAAGCTTTATTCAATGAAAAATATTCTTGTACTAAGATATCCACATGCATAGGCTAAGACTACAATGTTTCAACTAATAGTAAATTTTATTTAATTCAATGAACGATTTTCTTGGATTAATATATTTTTTTCTAACATTATTTTTGTTCCAAGAATATATTATTTGCGTATAAGGTAAAGTCAGGGTAAGTGTGTAGTAAAAATTGCATAGTGCCAAGAAAATGTAACACTGTTTCCATAATAAGACATTTTGATAAATTTTACACATAGAAGTACGTAATGTATGCTCAGTTGAAAGAAAAAAAGAAATTTTAAACACTGTCAATACTACACACTTACCCAGCAAAATGGGGCAAGTATGTAATCGTTCCGCATTTTGTATATTAATAGCATTATCCTTTAGTTCGGCCAAGAGTGTAATACTAAATTGATGCCTGTTTAATATGATATATTCACAAGATATTCAAGTTATTACACGTTAAGAGATGCGAACTTTTGTTTGTAAAACTAGTATGAAGTTTAGTACATTAGTATTATAACAAGAGGACGTTCGTATTTCAATTTTAAAAATAAATATAAACAAACTACACACTTGCCCCTGTTACACACTTACCTGACTTTACCTTATATGAAACAATGATATTCTTAACTTAAGTAAAATTTCTTTAAATTGAACATTTCTTTTCATGTGTGCAGTTTTAAGTTTTAATATTGGCTTGGATTAATCAAAAAATCAATGTCCTACAAAATAACGGCACAACTGTAAATACGTAATTCGGAAAAAAATTAGCCAATCCTTTCTTATACTAGACAAATATTTAAAGTGACAAGATACAACATATTAAAAACCAGTAAACCAGTTCTCAAATAATCAATACGAGTATGAAATAAAAAAAAAATAGTATATTTCATTAAGGAACGGTGTAGGTGATGTCATAAGTTTATAATCACATCCAAAAAAAGAACACATAGGTAATTGTTAAAATTGGAATATCCCAAATATACAATTTTACTTGCTTTGTACTTTTAATTTTTAAACATCTGTATAGGAATATCCGGACAATATTTCGTCTCACGGTTCATCACTAAATCCAGAATATAAACAACACATCCTGTTTTGGAAATTGCCGAACCTCCTACCTTAAGAATGTTGGGGACAGTTGTATTCACAGTTTCGTCGGCAAAGTAATAGGTTGATTCTTGGAAGTTCACCGTAATCCAAACACCTGTCCGATCAGTACAAATAATTTTTTGTTGATAATTCGTAATTAACATGTACGTTAATGGAATCCCGGTTGGCAGTTACGTAAGCAGTAATTATGTATATACACATACAAGAGAAGAGGAAAATATTTCCTTACTTTTAACACTTCTGGTTTTTATTTTATTTCCATGTGCTTACGTTATACATATCTATAAATTCGATAATTAATATGTTATTCACGATGATAAATGCAAATAATATTTGTGTACATTTTTCTTGTAGTGAACAAAAAACGTATGTACCTACTTATGTCATAATATGTGGATATTCAAAATAGGTACTATCTATATATGTATGTATATACATAAAGTTAAGTTATGCAACACTTTGAAATATTGACGGCTGCTTAATTTGAACGGCAAGCTATTTGGAAAGGAGATTTCATTAAGCTCTTATTAATAAAGTCAATAGAGACATACAGTAGTACGAAATAAAAAGTTAGCGATCTAAAACGAAAATTGGGCGATTTGCTTTTATTAAGATTCGTCTACGCCAAAAAATTAAAATTAAAACAGAGAGTTTACAATAACAGGTAAAAATTATAGGAGAGACTTACCCCCGTATTCATAGTCGTACGCTAGAGAAATACTAGCGTACAACTATGAATACGGGGGTTAATCCATTAAACTTAAGCAAACGTAACAAAAATACCTTCATCATATAATCCCATTTAGCGAACGTGGAGAATATTAGTAACTATTCTGTTAATAATGCAACAGGATCTGCCTCTGGTAGCTCCTCTGACCGCCTCTGGTACCCTCTCGATCTTTTTCTTTTTCTTTCAAATATGTAGATTGCAAACTTAATTGTGGAATCGATGGTATCAATTCCACAATTGTAAAACTGTGTAATCCTTCGTCATTCCCTCCATAACTCATATTATCAATGTCTGTATTGAAACTGGTTGGTATCCAAGCTTATGTAAACAAGTTTTAGTCACCCCATCCCGAAAACATCGCAATCGAATGAACTAAAAGATCTAAGGCCTATAAGTTTGTTGCTGACTCTTTCCAAAATCTTGGAAAGAGTTCTAGAAATACAGTTAAACAGTTTGTTAACGAATAAAATCAAATCTCGATTAAACAATCTGGATTTAGGGAGGGTTTTAGTTGCTGTACAGCATTGTTAAAATTATCGGATAATAATAATAATGTAGTTATATTTGAAATTACCATTACAAATACAGTCAATTAACATTTCACATGTATTGGGTACAAATAGTCAAAACATTAAGAATATGTAAAACAAAACACGTAATAAAATAAATAGTAACATAGTGGAAGACAAACAGAACATGCAATGTAGATATAAATAGGTATAAATTATAAATATTGATATAAACTATAAAGCTAAAAAAAGTGTAAAAATAAAACATATGCATATTAAAAGATATATAATTAGGTTAGAACAAATTCAGTAACACTCCTTTTCCATCAGTAGCTTTTTCACTTGACTTGTAACAAAGTTATTGTGCCGTAGCTGTTTCATCTGTGTGGGCAAGCAGTTACGACGATTTCTGAGTACAGGCAAGCCTATGATGGGGTGGCCTTATGTCGTCTCTGTTTCTTGTAAGGTGATTATGGCAGTGACCGTTCAAGGGAAATAATTCTTTGTTATTGTGTATATGTAATACTGCCTGTAAAATATATACAGACGGTAGGGTAAGTATGCCTTGTCGTTTGAAATGCGTTCTGCAGCTTTGATTATAATTAAAGCAAGGTGGTTCACGTTCCTAACGAAAAACGCACATACGGGTGTTGATAGAAAAGCACCCGATTGCCCGTATAAATCCTCTAGTGGTTTTGGCCGAGTAAGAAAAACACACCCATGTATAAAAACTACATGCACCCGTAAATCACGTGGAATATTTCAATGCACCGCGATGACGCATACATACACAACTTGTTTGTTCGACACGATACATATACGATTATATTTGGAATACGGTTTAAACACCGTTACAAGATAAAACATATAATTGTATTACATATTTAAATATGTAATGGTGACATTTTCTTTATTTCTTGTATTTTATTAAAAAAAAAGATAAAACAAGCAGGAATAAAGAGTGACTAACTATTTAAAATAATAAAACAAAAACTTGGTAAGTCTCTTCTATCATTGATTAGAATTAATTCACGTATTATTAATATCAAAACATTGTAATTTTCCACAACAATACATTTGAAAATGATGGTAAGTTTGTTATATCTAGCGCACGTTAAATTTAAACGATTATCAAAAAAAAAATGTATTAAAACTTAATAATTAATAATAATAATAATAATAATAATAAATGCCTTTATTGATAATAGTAAATTATTTTTTTTTTATGATCAACAACAAAATCAAAATAATCAAAATAATATCAATCACAAGGCGGGGCTCAGGAAATACTGCTTTACAGCCAAACCTTGTATAAAATAAAACATTATACATACACAAATCTAATCAAGGCCCCTACCTCAAGACTTCTATTCAAAATATTGATACAACTAATAGGCTAAAGCAGGGGAAGCTCTTTTCATTAAGTTATGTTAATTATTGTTACTTTTCATTGTAATTTAATAAATTTTTAAAATTTCTAACCACATAATACTTTCTAGATTTTCCTTTGTAAATATGAAGTTCTCTTACATGTGAATACAGAACCTTAGATAATACTCTCTACTGACATCGCAAAACTATGTAGGTAGAGTAGTCTCAATATAAGAAATACATATTACGTCATCATAATGTCAACGTAGAATACGCGAACTGAAGCTATCAATGGCGGAGGTGATTTAAATTGACAGAGGGCTTGAGAGAGAAATGCACGCCATAAAAGAATTACTACAGAAAATAGCAAATCAAATTAATATGTAATAATAATGTTGAATAATAATATTATTATTAAATTGTTGATTGGGTACGTCAATATTTTGGAAACCGTTTCGTAAAAATAATTTGGGTTATAGAAATTACATAATAATTAATATACATCGGAAATTTCAATGAACAAAGAATTTTTTAGATACATGGAACATGCACTAAGAAGGTAAAAATAAAACATTTAAATTGGTGTTGATGCGACTGTTTCAGCCATCATAAGCTTATAACTGATCATAAAGAGAGATTTCTATAAAAAAAATCTTATGCAATGCAGTCAACTTACCACTATCTATAAACGAAGTATGAGATGTCTTGAAAAAGACACTTATTATATGAAGTAGGTAACACTAGATAATAATAAATAACACACGGTAAAAAGCGATCAATCCCACAATTCAGAGACAGACACTAATTTGAATTTGACAGATGCGAAATGTCGACTGACGACGCCGCTGAAAACCCCTATAGCTGGCATAAGGACTCATCCACGACCCCAGCGCCCAAAACGGATATGACGTAATAATGATTTCTTAAATTGTGACTACTCTATGTACAATGTATGTAGATACATATGGAAGTTCCTAGGCATAGACTGCATGTAGGCAATGCCACTGAGTTTTCCGCTTTCCCGCTTCTCCGAACGAGTTTGTCCGTTCTTTAATTATAATTTAGGTTGCATAAAGTGCCCACTTTCTTCTGCCTTGTTATTATTTAACGCAGTGGCGTAGCACAAAATCTTAGGGCCCTTTGTTTACGCTGTATATTTGTAAGATATTGCTAATAATAATATCAAAGTGCCCCTCTAGATGGCTCTGGGTCTCTCCCGCCATGCGGGGGTTGCGGGAATGTATTTTACGTTACCGATTTAACGCTAAAAATAAAAGCAATTTGTTTTGATTTAGTAGTGTTAGATTTTTTGTTTGGGGCAATTATAAAAAGTCAAGCTTGTGCCAGTCCAGTAACAACCGTGGATGTTTGCATGCAACGCGTGAAAAATGCTTTTCAAAGCTTATCTCCACAGGCAATTAGAAAAGCTTTTTCGAAAATTTAATTAGTTTTCCGTCAGGTAATTAAATTTTTATATTGTATTGTTTCGAAAAGTCACAATAAAACTTTACCATCAAATTCGATCGCTATAAACTTCACATTGTTTTACGTTTTTGCGTTAATATAATAATAGTAATAACACGCAACAATAAACACCGGGTTGGTTTTTCCAAAGCCAAGTGAGACGCAGGTTACACCGTTTCGTATTGCGTGTTGGTATAGCGGCAAAATACGCATATTGCACAAGCATAGTGTACCTTATTTATGTATATGTATCCCAACATATAAACAAAATAAACAGTTTATCAGTAAAAACCAGCTATTTGTCGTAAAAAAGTACACATGTAGACATATTCACTGTATCATTATAGGTATATTTGACGTTTACTGAACTTCCAACATTCGTAACACGGTTTCCTATTACATTGTGAAAACAATTTGCAATTATGTTATGAGAGTTTTGATAAGGCGTTAAGTTAATTTAGTCACTAGATATATGTTGTAAAGAATTTAGAAATATCTAAATTTATCGTAATACTATTAAACGTGACATTGATGCATATTAGTGAAGTGGTTGCCTCAAATGTATTCACATGTTTGTATGCATGAATGCGAAGAAACAGACGCCTTTATGACGCGACATCCAAAATTAATTTAGATTTATGGGCATTGTGACTGTTTCCATGAATACATTGTTTCATATTGAAGTACATGTATACACGGTTTAACAACGGCAAACGTCGTGACTTCTGGTGGCAGTGACGTAGCACAAAATCTTAAGGCTTGTCCACTGAATTTTGTCTGGGTTCGCCATCTGAGGGTGTGGGCGTGCATTTTACGCCACACCAAGTAGGTATATTTGGAATTTCTGAATATCATGGCGTTGAATAGTGTTTGGCACGAAGGGCTTATTTACAAAATGCATAAACTCAACTTTAGTAAGCAATTAATTAAATTAGTTAAAAGTTATTTGAGTGACAGGTCCCTTTCCATCAGACTGGAGGGTGCCTGTCCGGAGAGCAGGTCCAAGTGGCGGGTGTGCCGCAAGGCTCCCTGCTTGGGCCTGAGTTGTTTTCAATTTATGTGTCGGATGTACCAAGAGAGCCAGGTACGGCATTGGCCATCTATGCAGATGACACTGCCGTTTATTAGGCCGTGGTCCTCCGCCTTCTCCAGAGGGCGGTACACGGCCTCGTAGACTGGGTTACCAAATGTAAACTCTCCATAAACGAAAACAAGTCCGTGGCGGTGAGGTTCACCAGAAAGACAGGCACATTATAAACAAACGTGAACTTGTGTGAAACAAACAAGAAACATGCAACACGTCATGACACACAGAGAAAAATAAAGTAGTCATAATAGCTAATTGCAATTAGATAAGTTGCTGAATCATTAGATATAATAGCTTATTTATACAGGGTATCCACGTAACTGGTTATTAAAAGTTTATGATGTTCTCTTATTTACTTATATTTGAATTTTGCACCATGTATCGTTCGATTGGAACTATAAATGTAAATACTTAACCAAATATTCACTTCCGGTTGAGCGGAAATGGATGTCAACTTTGTTATTTTAAATAGAATGATATAATTTTTTATTCATTTTTGGATTCTACAACTATAATACGTCAGTTTTCATTAGCTATTCCTATAGCTACATGTTGCCGTTTGAATATTATTAAGTTTTCTTTTTTTTAAGTCATTATCATGCATCATTGAGAAATTAATATCTCGGTAATACTGCAAGTAAGAACTCCAAATTGCTATTATGAATGTAGATAAACCCAAGAAACGGTAAGCACACTTTACATTCTAACATACAGGGTGTCAAAACTGAGGACAAAGTAACATATTTCAATGCAGAAAACTCAATTTTTTTAAATAGAACATCTGTATTTTAATTCGGAATCACTTTAATAAGCATTCCCTATACCTACCTTAATAGATTTGAGATATGAGCGATTTTTGTTAAACACACTAAGTAGCCCTATCTTTAAATGTTTGTAGCTGGCTCTGAAATGGATTCACGTCAAATTCATGTATTATTTTGAATAACCATACAAGAATGTCTGTTCGAATAGTCCATTTCTATTAATATGCGTTACGAAAGTGTAATTAAATGATACACATAAACACTTTTGGTTAGTCAATGAATTTAACATTAATCCCATCAGAGCCAGCTACAAACACACAAAGATAGGGCTACTTAGTCTGTTTAACAAAAAGTTGTTCATATCCCAATATCTATTAAAGATAGGTATAGGGAATGCTGACATAAAGTGATAGGGGATAATATTTACTTCTTGATTCCGAATTAAAATACAGGGTGTTCTATTTAAAAAAAAAGAATACTTAGTCTGTTTACAAAAAGGCGCTCATATCTCAAAATCTATTAAAGATAGGTATAGGGAATGCTCATATAAGGCGATAGGGATGATATTTACTTCCTAATTCCGAATAAAATACAGGGTTTCTATTTAAAAAAAATAAGTTTTCTGCATTTGAAAATATGTCACTTTGTTCCTCAGTTTTGAACATCCTGTATGTTAGAATGTAAAGTGTGCTTACCGTTTCTTAGAGTTATATCTACATTCATAACATAGCAAATGGAGTCTCTACTTGCAGTATTAACCGAGATATTAATTTCTCAATGATGCAATGATTATGACTAAAAAAAAAAGAAAAACTTAAATAACTCAAAAATGGCAACATGTAGCTATAGAAAGCTAATGAAAACTGACATATGTATAGTTGTAGAATCCAAAAATGAATAAAAAATATATCATTCTATATTAAAAAACAAAGTTGACATCCATTCCTGTCAACCGGACTAAACTAAAGTAAATAGATAAAACAAAAAAAATCTGTCTTCGAGGTTTCTACATTGTTAGGGATATTTACTTTTTGTGTGCGCGCGCAGGAACTTACTCTGCACTATCCTTCTCAGATTCAGTGCTTACTGCGTTGTTAAACTTAGTGGCTCTTATTGATTGTGAAGAAAAGATTTACGGCAAAAGTAATATAAACAGCATTACAAGATTACAATAGCATTACAAGATTGGGCTAGCTCATTTAATAGATATCTTGAAAGTAAGTATCAGTAAATAAATTGACTTTTATAGAAAAAGTTGGATGCAGGAAGAAATATTTAAACTATTGATGACATATATGACTTTTAACGTAATAGTTGTGGATGAAGTAGATTTAGACGTTAAGGAAAGTTAGTAATATTTTATAAAGCATTTGTTGTTAAATCGATTTATGTGAAACGCTTGAATAAGTTTTTATTTAATGGCTTTATGTCTTTTACTTTGTCTGGTATTTAAGTATCAGACATTATCAACATTTATCAGTATAAGCTTTTTAATGTACCTACGTGTGTTTACAGATAATCTTATAGGCGCTATAGATTAGCATAGAATTTCACCATTAATGCTACCCCAATGGAGTACTTTTAACTAATATAATATATAAAAAATAAGTCGATATAGTAAACTAATCACACATTCACTAGATGATATACCCAATCTACTAGCTTTAAAAGTTCTATTGTGTAGCCGAATCAGTCAGAAAGAATAGTAAATTTGCCTAAATAAATTGTAAACACCTATCTGAAATAGCTAAAGAGTCGAATTATGATAAATAAAATGACTACTTTTTTATATAAAATGTCTAAAAAATAGTGCTTGTTTGACTATTTTTGTAGACAAGTCAAACAGCAACAATATTAGCAAAAACAACCAATTGTAGATAGATATTTCAACAATTTTAATTGTTTAGCTAATTTTTGACTAAATAAATTAGGTATTACATCTAATCTTTGTTTAGTTTTACCACATTATTTTTCTCTGTGTATAAGAAAATAAGGTATGCTCTTGCACATCTAGGTGTGACATATTTGAGGGCCAAACAGCCCTACCAATCCAATAATTTAGTAGATAGTATCAATGTAAAGAAAATTAACTACCATTTTTTTTTAAATCTATTCTATTGAAATTGATAAAACTGATTCGTTTTTGCCACTTCTTTCAATCAAATTTGTATTGAAACATAACATGGTAATTTACATTTTTAAATGTAATTTCCGATTGAATGCAAAATCGTTTCATAAAAATATTAATATTATTGGATATGGTATTAGTAAAAAAAAAAAAACAGAAAATACTTCTCTCCAATCCTTTAATTAATATAATTATCCACCAGTTCCGGCTTTAGACCATCATCTGGACGCAATACGTTAAAATGTAGAATTTAAAGCTACGTCATGTGCGTCCAGATGATGGCCTAAAGCCGAAAACGATCGACAATTATATTAATTAAAAATTGGAGGGAACTATTTTCTGTCTTTTTTTTTACAAACCATATCCATACTACCACCAATCCGAAAGTGACAATAAATTAATGCATTGCTTTGTGCAGATGAATGATTCTGTTAATATAAAATATTGCTTGCCTTTAGTATTATATTTCATTTTTGCTTATTTTAGTGCAATGAGGCGAATAAATCATTAATAATTACAAGCTTTCGAATAAATTTGATTGTCACATCTTTATGCATATTAGTGTAAATATTGCAAATTAATAGAACTGACACTCAAGCATCTTCATTTTTTTTTAAGGGTGGTAACGCCTAAGCTATATTTTTTAGCTTATCAGGCCCCCGCAGAGCTAAATCTCCCTCCTAATCAACACTACGACCCCGGAAAAAAAACCGATTATCGTAAGTAAAAGACGGTGTACGTGGTTGATAAACAGCAGCGAATGAATCCGCAAAGGCCTCGACTATAGTTCTGGTATCCGTTAACTCAGTCTCTCCAAAACGCATATAACGCAAATAGCATGGTTGGAGTACCAGGCAGGGAATACACGGTCAGATGCAGAGTATATCGGCACGTGCCTGTCCACAATGGAAAATATTGTTTGGTATGAACCTGCAACATCAGTATCAGGGGGATCCATCTTAATACCCAAGGTCAAATATTGTAGTAGTGTATCTTCCACCCGCAAAGCGCTGATGTAAATGCCGCCAAATCGCTACCGCGAAATTTCAAACTTTTTTAAATATGCATATTTACATTTATTTACAGGATATGTTAGAGGGCGCGTCTGCCTAGTATGCGTCATTAGCCTTTGCCAATTGCCATTTTGTATTCTTTTGTTATTTTAACGGTTGTGATGTTTATTATTGTGATATTCAGAGCAGAAAAACAGCAGTTTGCGTTTTTTTTTTTGAACAATTGTATTTTGAAGTTTTTGTAAGTGAATGAATATAATTGAGGGGTATTCTTAAACTATACAAATGAATCATAAATTTTAGGTGTAGAATCTGTGGAAGTGCATTATACGATTTTGGAAGATTTATTATTTTTCGTAAGTACATACTTTTTGCTACCAAAGTGATGCATTAATTACAGAATTAAAAATTGATTATAGAAAATGGTTCTACAGTGTTGTGTTTCTGGATGTAGGAATACATGGAAAGAAGAAAAACTTCATTGATTTCCATATACCGATGAATTGGTGAGTTTTCTTTCTACTTCTCAGTTGGATATATTTTTTTTACATTGTTGCAATTTCAAGATATATAAGAATGAATTAAGAGGATTGGCAATGCAAACTAAAGATATTACCACCTCAAGAAGTTCACAAAAATATCCAGTTTGCCATTTGCATTTCCATGAAGTTTGTAAAATCGACCCAAAATATTATAGCAAGTCTGGCTTAAAGGAACGTAGTTTACCAACTGTAAATTTGCCAGGTGAGTGAAGAGCACTTCTATCAGGAGGAAGAGCAATATAACTTAAAATTTTTAGGTTTTACAATAGCGCCATGCAGAAAATTCTTTTATGAAATTGGATCATTATAAATTACTTGCAGTAATTTAACATGAGAATTGTTTTTTTTTTTGTAATATAGTTATATTGTTGTCATAACTAGCAAGAAGTATTAAGACCCATTTAAATTATTTTCTGTTCGATTCTTAATTATTAGTTACAGTGTAGTTTTAAATGCTATGTAATAATAATGCAAGACTGTATGTCGACAGTTGTATTTTATGTATATTTTTCTTTCCCTATTGTCTTTTACAATGTTTGCTATTTTCTCTTTTGTTGACTAGTTTTCATATCAAGTAATGTTGAAAATAAAGTTCTATTATTATTATTAAATTTAAAATAGTTCTTAATAATCTCGGAATTCACACCACTAAGCAATTAACTCATTAATAGCTCAAATGTCGACATAAGTTATATATATTTATATTATGTATCAATACTGCAATTAAATACTGCAACAACTCTAAAAAATTACAGATGAATTGCATACACATATTTATTTAAATAATATGTATTTGATTTTACGCAATTCGAAATCTGTAATTTTTTTAGTTGTTACAAGTATTTAACTGTAGTATTGATAATATCAACTGTAGATCAGCGGTTCAAATTACGCGCGCTTTCAGTTAGTTTATCTTCAATCCGCGCCAGCGCTGTATTTGTACCTGTCTTCACTAAGATCGTTTAAATTACTGAAGTTTTGTGCAGAAGAAAGCCATCTATATTATCTATGATCAGTATTTACACATCTAATGGCTTGCAAAAAGCTCCAGTCAATATGGCTTAGCTCGACGTATGTCAAAAATAGGGTAGATGTCAACTACTGGTGGAGCCACCTTATTAGAAATTAATGTCATATTTAACGTCATTATAGTACAGGTTATATTATATTAGGGATTACATCATGGCTTCTTCAAATATGGCCAGTCGTGCATCTATAAAACCCAAACAAGAAAGGAACTCTTTAAAAAGTCTAGACATTAGCCAGCTGCCAAAATTCAGGAGCGAATTCGTGGATTCTACTGCATCCTCGATACAAAGGCTGATTCAAAGTCAAGATTCCCTAGCAGATGTACTCAGCATACGTGAGGAACTTTTGACGAACGTGTTCCAAAAATGCTACGAGAACGATATCAAGAAGAAAACGGTGTCCTTCATGGTGAGGTGCGCTCATAAAGCGATGTTGCGGATAATCGACTTGCAATTCTACGTTCACGATTACGGGAAAGACGACTTCGCGAAGGACCCAGAATGGACGGCTGACGAACCACCAATACCCTCACCTCCTGATACCTGGGCGGCTTATAATGTGCCGATAGTGGCCGCTCCTACTAGCGAGACCGTGTCGTCGGTAGATCAACAGAAAACGGAAGTGCCCACCGAGATGAGTTCAGAAACCGCCACTACTTACTCCACTCCGGGAAGTTTTATGTTCACCGAAGGATACGGATCTCATAGCATTAGCGAATATTCGGATCGATTATTTGGGCCGAACGTTAGCGAGGTGTTATTACCTGAGTCGGATTACGAAGCGGTAGATCTATTGGAGGACGTGGAGTCGGAGAAGAGTCTATTTACGCGGATAGCCACTCTGGATACTGATATCGATACGTCCAGGGTGTACGGGGATTACAAACGTCGTGAAACTATCAAATTGCCTAAAGTCCCGAAAGTTCCCCACGATACTAGAGCTAAGCCGGTGGAAACTAAACTTAGCGCGTTTACTTTCCCGCCGTTGAGGGCTGACACGATACTGCAACGTGGTCATTCACCCCCTAAAAGTGACACTAATAAGAAATCTAGCTCGACGAATAAGTAGGATCCCTTTTTACATTTAACCTCTTTATTTTATCATGTATGTATATGCAACAGCCAAAGAATAATTAAAGGTATTATTGTTTATAATATTTTTAGAAAATTTTGGATATAACAACTTGAGACCAAAGAAGTTAGAGTAATAGAAAGATTTGTCTACATTTAGGACTCAAGCAATGATAAAACCAAAATATTGTAACGTTTTTCTAGTTTTTAAAACGTCGCCTCCCTTCTGCTGACCGCGGGTTGTAGCTGCATACTAGGAACTCTATTCCAGTATATCGGAAAATTTCTTCGAGCATGTTCCTTACGACCCTCCAGTCCAAGCCATCCAATCCACAGCCTATTTTTGGCACCCTGATCTTATTGATCTCCAGCTCCAACAGCTGCTCTCTTAAACTTATCAGGCTGTCCCACATCGTCCGGTAGGTTGGCTTGCCAACTGAGGCTTCTTTGGTCACCAAGTAGAATAAAGGCCGTTTCTTTCTTGGCAAGTGCAGAGCCTTGCCCACCTCAGGGTTCTGGCTTCGGAGATCTTGGACACCACCAAATTTCTTCTTGAAGACGGTAGCTATCCCCTTGCCCATTCTTAAATCTTGGGCAACACAATGTGCTAACGCGCACCCTTCAGGAGCCAAAAACAAATCCTCCTGAATCTCTGTTGTTACACCATGACGCACTTTGCGGCCATTCCCATGCTTGTCCATGAACTCCTCATAGCTGAGTTCTTCTTCGGGAGTCTACAAACTCGGACCATCTGCTCGTCCTCTTGATTGTCCCCAAGATAAGGAGCTAGCGATTAAAATGCACACTCTTGCTTTACCATTGGGTTCTTTCTGATGCGATAGATGACGTCATTAATTCGCTTTATCACTTCGTAAGGCCCGTCCCACCGATCGTTGCAGCTTAGGTGAGAAGCCTCGACGTCGCTGAGATTGAACAGCCAGACCAGGTCTCCAGACTGATATCCGCCTTCATTCGCTCTGATGTCGTAGTGTTCCTTCATGCGGTCACTTGCTTCATGGATATTCGCCCTCACCCGATCGTGAATATCATCCATTCGCCTCCGCAAGTTCGAAACATAGTCATCTCCAACTACTTCTTCATTTGGTTTAAAGCCGAACTTAAGATCGCATGGTAAGCGCAGTTCTCGTCCAAAAAGCACACTAGATGAACTTTGGCCAGTGGTTTCGTGGACCGATGCTCTATACGCCAGCAAGAATAGATGTAGCTGCTGGTCCCAATCTCGCTGGTGGTCTGCGACAACTTTTGATAGATACTTCATAACTGTCCTATTCATGCGCTCCACCATGCCATCTGATTGCGGGTGCAAGGCAGTTGTTCGGGTCTTGCGAATACCCAATATTTTGCACACCTCTTGAAACACCGCTGATTCAAAATTACGTCCCTGGTCGGAGTGAAGTTCAAGCGGCACACCAAATCGACTGAAAAGTTCTCTAACTAAAGTCTCAGCAACTGTTACAGCTTCCTGATTTGGTAATGCATAAGCTTCCACCCATTTGCTGAAGTAGTCTACTGCAACCAAGATGTATTTATTTCCAAATTCCGTCGTGGGAAATGGTCCAGCAACATCAATCACAATCCTTTCAAAAGGACTGCCAACGTTGTATTGTCTCATAGGGGAAGAGGGCCCTCCTTTGGGGAAGGTCCATTGGCAGCGGCGCAAGTTGTACATCTCCGGCACCAGTCTTTCACGTCATTCTTACAGTTAACCCAATAGAATCGCTCTCTGACCTTCTCTGTAGTTTGCGGACTCCAAGATGCCCTCCCGATGTTCCATCATGAAGAAGTTTTAAAACTTCGGGAATTCTTGCTTTCGAACCACAATCTGAAGTCTGCTATTGGTCCCAGCTTCGTCTTCTAACACTCGTCTGAGAAGACCATTTTCCATTACCAAAGAGCCCCACTGAGCCCAATACGATTTTAGCTCTCGCGAATACGGTGCTACCGTTTCCCAGTTAGGCCGCGCTTCTTGCATCTTCCACTCCATCACACGCTTCAAAACTTCGTCAGACTCCTGGTCAGCTCGGATTTGGTCTTCAGTCCATCTATCATCTATAACAGTAGTCCTCAAACAGGTTGCTTCATTTTTCTCTTCGGCACGACAGCAGTGCGTACAGTCCTTGGAACAGGGTCTCCTCGATAGTGCGTCAGCGTTTCGATGACTGGTTCCAGGCCGATGTTCCGAATCAAAGTCATACTCTTGCAGACGCTCTATCCATCTGGCAACCTGCCCTTCCGGATTCTTGAAGCGTAGCAGCCACATCAATGCCGCATGGTCGGTTCTTAACAAGAACTTCCTGCCATAGAGATATTTATGGAAGTGCTCTATAGACTTAACTACGGCCAACAGCTCTCTCCTGGTCACACAATAGTTGCGTTCCGGTTTCCACAGCACTTTGCTGAAGTAACCGAGCACTTTTTCGTGGCCATCTTGAACTTGGGACAACACGCCTCCGATGCCCACGTTGCTGGCATCAGTATCCAAAATGAATTTTCCTTCAGCCTGTGGATAGCTCAAGATAGGCGCAGTGGTCAGCATCTGTTTCAATTCTTCAATCATTCTAGATTTTTCGTCGATTCTGTTCATTAATTCCTGTTTGACATTAAGAGAGTTTTCTATAATTTTTTCTTCCAATTTTTAGAATTTCTATATTTTCTCGTCCATGTTTTCAATTTTTCCAGAACTTTCTCTTCTAAATTGCGAGAATTTTCCATAACTTTCTCTTCCAGTTTTCTAGAATTTTCTATATTCTTCTCGTCCATGTTTTCAATTTTTTCTTCTAGTTTTCTAGAATTTTTCTGAGAATTTTCTAGAACTTTCTCTACTAAATTGCGAGAATTTTCCGTAAGTTCTTTTAGAAGTTCGCCATTACCACCGGACACTTCAAACAAATATGTCTCAGGATCTTCACCAGCTGCTTCTATTGCTCTTCGTAATCTCGACTGAAGCTCGGCCTTCCTTCCACTCGTATCTTCATCCCTTTCTTCTAATTCTCGTTTGAGATCTACCACTTTCAAGTCCACTAATTTACAGTATTTCGCTGCCATTGTTTCTAATTAAAGACTATTAGTCCACTAATATATCGCCAAATACCCCACACCTGACACCAATTGTAACGTTTTTCTAGTTTTTAAAACGTTGTCGGGGTTTTAGAGAAACACACAGGCGATATATTTAAATTCACTTATTCTATTAACACAATTACGGTATTTAAAATCTATTAAAAATGCTTATTAATTAAATCATTTAACCACTAATGTCTTTATTTATGTAAACGATTTATTTGCACCGATATTTATATTACACGTACTAATTCACTTCGCGAACCGCACTATCGAACTCGTATCGACTGACCCGACGCGTTATTTATAGCTGGCGCGAACTTCCAGATTGTTCAGGGCCCTTCTAGAACGTCCTCGAAGATTCTGGAGAATATTCACGAATCTTCGACCCGGTACTGCCCTCTGTCATTCCTCGTAGGTAGTTCTTCTTCCGCTATGCTAGCGCCATCTAGGGACGCCTATCGGAGCCGCCAGTTGAAAAGTTGGCGCTCGTTACAGTATTTACAATATTCCCTCCTAGAGTGGGGGTAAAACAGGAATGAACACTGTCGAGTAAAATCGGAAGGCTTCGTAATTTCAATTTTTTACGTGTTGCATGTTACAAGAAAATAAGGTTAACTCATGCGTAAACCAAAATCGTCTCTTCGCGCATGGCCCTCAGATACGTCATTACTCGACTGTTGCCATTGTTGTCGATGTATTTACCAATTTACCAAGTTTATATTATCAAGTTTCAGTTTATTCTTAAATCAATTAGAACATTTCATTTAGTTTTTATTTAATATTTTGTGTCAGTTTCTTGTACGTGTATAGTGACTTTAGTTACGTGTTATAAGCTCATTTTAGGTTTTGTGTGGATAATTTTTTATAAACATTGCTTGGCTGGTAGTCCAGTGGCTTGCACGCTTGGCTATCAGTGCGGAGTCCCGGGTTCAAATCTCGCTCTGGTCATTTACGATAATCGGTTTTTTTCAGGGTCGTATATCCACATGTTTAGTAGTTTTAATTTTTTGGTAGTTTTATTAAATTTGTTGCATTTGTGGTTGTAACTTCAGTGCTTATGTAATAAAAAAAACATTATTTTCAGTGACTATTTAAATTGAGAGTGAGTTTTAGTGAGTAATAAATTGAATAGATTCTAGCTGTAACAACTACATAGAAATATTGTTTTTTTTTCAAGCCAAGGTAAATTAAAAATGCAAAAATGATTTGCTAGCTCAACGGAAAAGATTCTAAATAAAACAAAGGAACTATTAATCTCAGAGTTACCCTCGCGAATTAAAACTTTAATCTAACCACGAAAAAGTAAATCGTGAGTGAATGAAATCAGACTTTCTTAATTACCCGAAAAATTGTAAAGGTTTAATTAAAAATAAAAGAACAGATTTTTTTAACCCAAAGACGCAAATTAACAATCAATCAATTTATTTCAACAACGGGTTAAATTACAGATTGTTCAGAAAAAAAAAACCGTGAACTAAAGGTTCTGGCCTAAAATAAAAACTGCACTAGACTCTAAATTAAAATAGGACAATGCAATTTCTTATACAAAGCAAAAAAAAAAGTTTTATTTGTTCAGGAAGACTATTCAAAATTTTTAAACTTCTATCCACGTGGTTTCACAAATTAAAATAATCTAAGCGTGGACAAATGCTAGAAATTTACAAAAAAGGAAAAAAAAAAACTAAAAGATAGAAAAATGCTTCTACTCACCCAAACAAGGTGATTGAAAAATAAAAATGATGCAGCAAAATAGATTAACAGAAAAATTAACCCTTTAAAAATAAACGAGAGAAAAAAATTAAAATAAATCTTCCTAAACAAAAAAATAATAATTGATCCTATATCTACAAAGTGTACACTTTAATATATTAACAATTATTACAATAAAAATTCCCTTGATTGATTATAATTAAAAAAAAAATATTAAATTTTCAATATCAAAATGAATTACAAAATGGCAACAAATATTTAAAAATACGTCTACTCACGTCAATAGTCGAACAAGGAAGTCCTTAACAAAATCCTACAATTGTTTTTCTTACAAAAATCCCTCTCTCAAAACTCGTACAACGTAGACGTATAACATTACAACGACAATATTAAATAGAATACGCATTAAATCAGCACAAGCGAACAATAGACACATGAATAACTGGATTAATAAAAAAAAACTTAACACTACATAAATAAAGTCATATAATAAACTCTTAAACTAAACTTAATCAAAACAAAACAAAATTGTGAAAATTCTCGGTAAATTGAAAATCAGCTGTTCAAACAAAGAAATCAAAACAACCGTAATATGCAACTTAAAATACACTCAACGATAAATGGGTTGTATAAACCACAGCAGTACGTATGTAAGTAACATCACTTAAGATAGTTATGTATGTATAGGCCTATTTTTAATTAGATAAGTCAGGGAACACGTCACAGCCACAATAGACCATCCCACTACACAATTCTAAGTAGAAAAAATTGAAAGACTTTCAGTAAGACTGCAATAAAATGTCTCAGTGCTTTTCGTCATGACTATATACTATACACATACATGTACAAATACATTATGCGATTACGCATACAACATAAAATACATTTTTCAGTGTATTGTAACCAACTGAACTATAATAATGTAATAGTTGAACAAGCAGTACATACATGCGTTTGTAACTGTATTCAGATATTTATGAAGTATTTATACTGGGATTTTCCCTCAAAAGGTATTCGTTTTATGTGAAGTAAATAATTACGGTGTGAGCATATAACATGTTGTAGATTTTTTAGAATGCACTTCGTTCTTTTGTAGCAGCCTACACAATAGAATTAAAAACTGTAATGTCTATACTATTCATCATAACTTACCAAACAGGTTAACCGGGTCCAAAATTTATAATTGATCAATAGCACATCATGAAGCGGTACTGCTATATCTATACCTAATATTGGTGTATGGCTAGTTTATAAGGCAATAAACTCAATTTATTTCATATCACTTTTCATCCCAAATCATTGCATCCCAAATCATTGCATCACCATCTTAGCCGTGTGGGGTACGTATGTTCGTAGTCTCTGGAAGCTGAAATCATTGTTGGAACATGTGTATTTGTTCCACTGAAGCAAGCATATTTAACCTGTGAAAGTATACGTTGAACAATAAAGTAGGGACTGGTCTATATAATATGGACATAGCCAATGCAATATAATTATGTAATTTACACCAACAGGTCGATGGCTTTATTATGATAAATAAATTCTGGCGAAGATCATTAATAAAACAGCAGTGTGTATGCATGATGATGCAGCACAAGTTATGTAAAAAAATAAACTAACTGACCTGAAACATTGTCACAGATTAGTTAAAAACGTGTATAAAACCACATAATTTACATAAACCTTAGTACATGGGGATTTCATAAACCAACTCAAAATACCTGTTTGTATACAATTTTCCAGGAAAAACTGACATGCTTTGAATATGTTCTCTAATTTCTAAATTGGCTTTCAGAAGAATTTCAATTGAAAAATAACTTTTAATTTTACATAACTATTTGGTAATGACTTTCACCTGGACCCACTTTTAACTATATAAACTAAATATTAATAATTCAAGATGTCGTTATAATTTTTGTTCTGCTAAATAGGACAACTCGATTCGTATGCACCGAGTATGACCTTAGTCACTTCCTGATTGCTGGGCCTTCTGGCTTGAATAACCCCTAAATTGCTACTGATAATAATAAATTGGTTCTATAATGGTAACAATGAGAGTAGGTAAAATACTTACTCGTAAGCAATCATTCATGTAGGGTAGAATAATTGTCTGCGGTACTATTTGTTAATTATCAATTAGTGGCATGATTTTCCTAATATACTGTGATTTATATCCCTATGCTATCGTATTTATTTCCTTTGTCTAAAAAGTATATTCAAATTCATCAAATGTCTAAATTATTTACTTTGCATTACCATGTCTTGTCAGTTAAACAGTTATTGACAGAATACCGTATAATATTTATAGTCGATATATTCCATAAATTTCAAAAATATTCCTCAACACAGTCATAAAATTGGCAAAAAAATACTGGAAAAAATAAGGTATAATTACGCTGTTTCTTCATTTAAATAGAAAAAAATTAACAAAGTATTTTTTGAAACAGTTTAAGGACTTACTGATGTTTTTTTTTTATTTGTATACAACAACGCGAAAGTAAAATCCATCCATTCTCTCTTTCCAAATGATCAGTATATTAATAGACAAGCCATATATTTCGACACGTCAAATATAAGGCAGTAAATCTTATGTATACGCTTAAATAAAAACGAAAAAGAAGTTTGGTACATAAGTTTTTCCAACTGTTTCTGACGATCCCAGCTACTAAATCATGTAATACTGCGATAACTACACTGATAGAAGTATTCTTTTCGTTTAAAAGGAATTGCATTAAACCAAAAGGTACTTATATATACAGGGTGATGCAATATATGCGACAAACTTTAAGTGCTGATTCCTGGGGTTATTTTAATCATAAAAGTTCATAAGAACATATGTCCAAAATCGCTTAGTTCTAAAGTTGTACAATGTTTAATAGTAAGTTAACATAATTAATGTTTTTATTATAAATTAACAAAATAATTAGTAAAACAAAATTAATTTATATTAACTGTTGAAAATGACCGCCCCCAACTGCAATACAAGCTTCTATCCTTCGTAGTATTGACTGGCGAGTCCGTTCTAAAATGCCAGGAATATTTCGAATTGTTTGAAAAGCTGCGATAATACGATTTCTCAGTTCATCGACATTTTCAATGGGGAGTCGTGTAAACTAATGATTTAAGGTGACCCCAGAGAAAAAAGTCCAAAGAATTTAAGTCTGGAGACCGAGGAGGCCACGGTTGTGGACCTCCCCGTCCTATCCACCGATCTGGATACGTATTGTCCAAAAACTCGCGAGCAACTAAACTAAAATGCGCTGGAGCACCATCACGTATAAAATACATTTGTAATCTTAATTGCAACGGAACTTCTTCCAACAGTAGTAGTAGCTCCTCTTCAAGAAAATTGCGGTATACCTCGCCATATAACCGCATCGGTAAAAAATGTGGACCTATCAAGTGATCCCCAACAATTCCGGCCCACACATTGACAGAGAATTGATGTTGATGACGGGCATTCACTAGTTCGTCCGGATTTTCTTCGGCCCATATGTGATTATTATGAAAATTAATAATCTAGAGAAAGTAGCCTCGTTGGTGAAGAAAATTTGAGCCAAATACTCTGAATTTTGTGTTGTATCCTTTGACAAAAAGCCACTCTTTGCGGAAAATCTGCCGGCAAAAGTGCCTGCACCCGTTGAATGTGATATGGATACAACAGTTGATCTTTCAATATTCTCCAAACTGTGGCCTGACTAATGTTTAAAAGCAAACGCAGTTTTTCTGGTGCTTGTAGTAGGATGTTCCTCAATTTCATTTAGTACCATTTCTTCAACTTGTGGAGTTCTCATTGTAGATGGGTGCCCGTTATCAGTCGTCCGTTTTTTTTAAATTTCCCGTTTCACTAAGACGTTGTTGAAGACGGGAAAATATTGAATGATGCGGAATGATACGGTTCGGTATACGTTTCTCAATAAAGACGTCTAGCAGCACGCGAATTTCCATTGGCAAGATCGCAAACGAAATGCACATCACACATCTCAGCATTCGTGTAATTCATTTAGAAAACAAAACTGGCAGTAAACTGAATGAATACTCTGATAACTATTGACAAATATTGAAATGACAAATAAACAATTCCTTCTCAACACAATAGTTTTTGAAGAACCAACTGATATTATATCGTGTTAGTCATAGTTCATAATTTATTATTAAACATTCAATATCTTTAAACCAAACCGTTTTGGACATATACTCATATGAACTTTTATGATCACCATAACCTCAGGAATCAGCTCTTAAAGTTTGTCGCATATATTGAGAATCACCCTGTGTATACGCTTGATAGTTTCCAGTCTAGTGAAAAAAAATATTTTTTTATTACCGCTACAAATAGTTACGAATATTTTAATATAACAAAGGGAAATCTAAGGACCATATTAAAATAATTACATGTTCATAAATGAGTCCAGCATACGAATAGTTGATGAAATGACGTAGCAGTTTTTACAGTTAGCACAGTTTTCATCTTACCTAATTTACGAAATACGATTATTTTAAGTAAAGTACATTTACTTTTTTATTTACCAATAAACTATAGTTAATAAAAACTACTAGTTAATTTTGGACGTTACAATTTAATATTTCAATTCCGTTTGTCTAAAATATAGCTATGTAGGTAACATTTGTATCTGGAAACATACCCACATTGTTTACCTGGGAATTTCTAGTTTAACCAGGGCAATGCCACCAATTTCTCGACGAACAGCACTTTCTTTTACCATTGACCGCGGCGGCAAACATTGCACGGCCATGCGGAGGCACGTACGCCGTTGATCCATGGGAAAATACACGGGGAAATGCCAGAATTTATAACTGTGAAATGGCGTTGTGTTTTGTGGTTCAAAAATCCACGAGATCAAAGGATGTCGAATTTCTGAGAATGCGTTTTTGCAAAACGACACGCGTTTCTCATTATTATTATCATCATCGGTTCCCTTCGAATGCATCGAACACGTGCGCGCCATCCGCAAGAATAAATAGTTCCTTGTGTGTTGTTGAATGGCTGGATTTTCGACGATCATATTTTTAACTTACGACGGGTAATTCCTAAAATGTGTGCTAGATTATTCAATTATCGCGCACCTTACACATTGAGTTCCAATTTAAGTTCCTTAAGTTTATTGCACATGAAAATCAGGTTATTTCGGATTTTATGACTGTAACTAATTTATTTATGTTAGCAGAAATCTAAATCAAGTAGTGATTAAATTATTTTAAATTATCTGAGTATTCAATTCTTTGAAACACTTACGCTGTATTGATCAAAAACTGTAAGTTCTTCCTTTGTCTACAGATTTCCCTCTTTGAATTTTCTGTTTGTATTTACATTTGCTACTCTCAAGTTTATCATTTGTACCGCTTTTCACAACTTTGCAATAAAAACAAATTATTATTAATTATAATACGCTCTTCACACAAAATTAATAAGAAAAAATAAGACGTCTTATTGGAGTTGCATTGCATTGTAGAAATAATAACTATACTATAATAAAGTGGTAACATATCTTGATAGTAGATAATTCAACATACTTCAGTATATCTGATAAATGTATTTTCAGTTATTTAGTTTTAATACGTTAGTTTCTTTAACTCTTATTAATAATTCAATAAATAACGACATAACACAGCACTATACAGGGAATCTCAGCTTTTAATTTACAAGCATTATCTACTTTCACTGCATAGTTACTAAAAAAATGTTCAAATAAAAGTTGCTTTATTATTATGTTATGTTGAAAATGACGTATCTAGTTTTTTATTTGCTCGTGACTTGAGGAGATTTTCAAAGCCGACTTTAATTTTTTAAACGGAAACATGCACTTTTTAATGTTAAATGTTATTTGTCAAAAATTAGCAAACAACTTTTGTTTTGACACATTGTTATTTGCCTTGTCAGTTTTTGAAACAAGTCAGATTAACTTTTAGGTTTTGGCAAATCTTTTCTAGGATACAAATTTGCAGCTTCTCTGATATTCTTTTCGTGCATTCTCCGTAGATTAATAACGATATCTACATATTCATTTGGATCGGTAATTAACGTAAACGACATATTAAATAGCTGAAGATAACACATATCAGTCTTTTATGATACAACCGAGACTAACAGATCCTGACTTTTTTTCGCTTTTCACAGCTTCGCAATGTCACACCAACTTTAATCGAATTTACACTGCGATTTTTAAAATTGTTTTATTGCTGATTGCAAACGCTAACGTCAAAACAACAAAGGCAAATTAACAAACGTGTCAAACAAAAGTTGTTTACTAATTTTTGAGAAATAACATTGCAACATTAAAAAATGCATGTTTCCGTTTAAAAATTAAGTCGCTTTGAAATCTCCTTCAAGTCACGGAGGAAGATAAGAAACTACATACAGTCCTTTCAACATCAACTGATATGAAAGTAACTTTATTTGATCTTTTTTTAGTCAATTACAACAGTGAAAGTAGAGACGGCCTGTATATATAGATACTTATGACTTACACTTTACAGCTACTTACGTAATTATATTACATTGTGTCATCGTATCACTGCTGCCAGTAATTCAGAGATTTTTTTAAATTTTCTGGCTACTTTTATCAATAATGATAGTAGATCCAATTATATGTGTAAATAACTACTTATATACATTTTTATGACCTCATTTTAAATAGAATTTACATACAGCACAAAAGAAAAATTTGCATGATAACCATTATTGTCTTTACTTGTAAGAAAGAATCACAGAAATGGTATTTAGCACCTTGATTTTTTTTTTGTTTGCTTCGGTTGTGTCTTCTTTCTGCAATTACTGAAAGTTATTATAATTACATTTAATCTCCTTGCTTTTATACAAATGGTCCGGTCAGCAAAGCAAATTTCTTTATACCAGTGTGTTGGTAAACATGCTGCAAAAATTCAAGGGTTATTCTTGTTATTCTAAGAATAGTTTCTATGATTATCTTTGAAAAACTCCTTTGTTTCGAAGATACAGGGCGAACAAAATTTGCGACAACCATATTCTATATTCGTTGAAATTATTAATGTAATTAAAAGTATTGTGTACGCCAATAAGTTTATCAAGTACAAAAAATTGTTTACAATGCGTTGTTATTTTTTCCATCTTGGTCACATGAAACAGCTGTTTTATCTTGTAGTGGATTTCATTTGAATATGTCTCATCTGTCGCATTTGTTTAGATTGAGTGACGTTTGGCTGTTTGACGTGTCTTTAATAGTTAGTGAAATCCTAGTTCATGATGTATACGAATGCCGAGATGACTGCCATGCATTTTATGCATAGACTTGCTGATGGAAACTCATTAGAAGCTAGACGATTGTACATTGAACGATTTCCAGCCCGTAATGTCCACGACCGAAAAATCTTCGAAAACATTCATCGATGTCTTCGTGAAACAGGGTCAAATGAAACGAAGTGGAGGGCCAGGGAGATCAATGACTGCAAGAACGGTACAATTGGAACAGAATGTGCTGGAGATGATAGAGGAAGATTCTGGTAGTGGTAAATTGCAAATATGTACTTTGAATAGAAGTCATTGGACAGTTTGGAAAATTTTTAAGGACAATTTGTTGTATCCATACCACATTCAACGCGTTCAGGCATTACTACCTGCTGATTTTCCTCCACGTATTGCATTATGTCAAAGTATATTGCAAACATTAATTCGCATCCCTCTATTCTTGACACAGATTCTTTTTACCGATGAAGTTTCTCAAGAAATGCAATAAGGAATTTTCATAATAACCATGTGTGGGCAGATGAAAATTCGCATGAGATATTTGAAGATCGTTTTCAACATCAGTTCTCGTTGAATGTTTGGGGTGGAATTGTGGGTAACTATATCTAATTGGACCGGTATTTCTACCAGGAAGACTTACTGGCGTGTGTACCGCAACTTTTTGGAAGCAACGCTGCCTGAGTTTCTGGAGGATGTACCATAGGTGACAAGAATTGCAATGTGGTTTATGCACGATGGTGCACCTCCACATAGCAACATACGGAGATCGCTGGATTGGTCGAGGTGGGCCACACGTATGGCCTGCTCGATCCCCAGACTTAAACCCCCTAGATTATTTCTTCTGTGGATCTCTGAAGTCAATAGTTTACGCTACATCAGTGGAGAATTTGGACGATTTGCGAAATCGGATAATTACTGGGAGTGACTCAATTAGAAACGACCTTGATGTGTTTGAAAGAGTTTGACAGTTAACGACGAGAAGATTGAATGCTTGTATCCAGGCTGGAGAAAGCCATTTCGAACATTAATTGTAGATTGAGCAACTATACATGTACTTTTTGATAATAAAATGTTGTTAGTGTCGCAAATCTTGTTCGACCTGTATCTTCGAAACAAAGGGA
Source organism: Protaetia brevitarsis (assembly GCA_004143645.1). Lineage (NCBI taxonomy): Eukaryota > Metazoa > Arthropoda > Insecta > Coleoptera > Scarabaeidae > Protaetia > Protaetia brevitarsis. The sequence continues at coordinate 12,205 of RXPK01002328.1, read as the reverse complement.
TTTTTCAAAAATCATCATAGGACAAAATATTCTTAGAATAGGCCAAGGAATAACCCCTTGAATTTTTGCCGCATGTTTACCTAACACCCTGTATATTTCTGATGCCTTTTTAATGAGGTCATGCATACGACCTGATGAAGATACACCTATTGTCGAAACTAGTGGCTGGAATCATTTAATCTCATAGTAAACAAATAAAAAGAAGTACTTATCATTTATTCTTAATACCTAATTCGAATTACCAAATTATGGACATTCAGACATATAATAATTTTGTGTTTTCATTATAGATCGGCTGTTACTACGAAATTCTAACAATTAGAAAAGCGGAAATATACATATGCTGGGAACTCAGCATATGTATACTTCCGGACGGTAGGAGGAAGATATATCTTGATTGGCTACCTATTCATAATAGGTTGTAGTTACCTACTCTCCTATCTATTAATTAAATAAACCAAACTCGAAAACATCCGCTTTATTCCTATAGGTAGTCATTGGAAATTTTAATGACACAGAGTTTGATAATACAATATTTTAATATTGATTGCTAAAAGTAATTCGACACGGAGCATGTGGTGACGCGTAAAGGTTCTAGACCGCAAAATGTATATTATAGACTTGTTTACCATATACATACATTATGTTTAAGTAAAAGCCATAAAATTACGGTCATGTAGTGCATCTGTTGTTAATAATTAATAACACCACGAGGCACAGTGATCTTGAAACCGCAGTTTGAGGAAGCAAACCAAACAAAGATCGACTTCATTATCTATTACTTTCACCGTCATCGCTTATTTCTAACGTTTGGAATTACTGACGAATCATTTTGTTCACATTACCATGAATTTCAAGCACATTATAAGCCCTTTCCCTAAAATATAAAATCAAAGTGAAATGTGGTAATAAGTACCTACTTCCTAATTAGTACAAGTTAAAATTGTAATTTATTTACTACATTGAAATTATTGTTTAACTAAATACCGGTTTCGGCTTAATTATTAGCCTTCTTCAGGTGAAATTGGAAATAACTGTGAATCCTCCTTGGCAAAATTTAAATTTCCCACAATTATTCTAAGTAACTTCAACATTGAAACGCGAAATTACCAATGGTTTTGTATTAGATTACTAGTTATTTTGATGTCTTTCTGTTGAAGTTACTAAAAATAAGTGTGGGAAATTTAAATTTTGCCAAGGGAGATACAATTTAAATCAATCTCGGGTTTGCTTTTACTTTATAACATAATTTCTTTAGTAAAACTTTTAAAAATTCTAATAATTCCGATGACATCTGCTGATGCAGAACGAAGCCTTTTCTACTGTGTAGTACCTTTAGGTGGAGCATGGGTTTAGAATGAATCGTAATTATTTAGCTTTTCATAAATAAAATTTGTAAGTCCTTTTCTCCTTTCCTAATTCTTACGATTTCCCGTTATTCCATGTTGGTTTTTGTATTTTCTAATGTATTCTTGGTCTCATCACTTTCATTGATATGCTTAACCTGCCCACTGCTTCGTACATTTTTTCCTGGTTTATCCTTTTGTATGCTTGTTTGAAATCAATGAGAAGCACGATATTGAAAGTTTATATTCGTTTCTTTTATTGTTAAATATGATTTATATATAGATATTGACTGAAATAATTCTCTACACCAACATTCAGACATCTTCCATTACATAACTCTGCTGTTCTCTTTATCCTTTTTGATGTAATAACCGGTAATTACGTTACAATTTTTGGTGGAGTAGATTTAGTTTACGAGCAAGTCATCAGCCATTAGTGGAAGTGGGGAAATATGATTAATTTTCCTTAAACCTAAAAAGTTCTAATGATGAGCTCAAAAATGGCATTTGCAAAAGTAAGTCACGCTCACAACAGCAAAGAAATAGACTCAAGGAAAAGAAACTATTCCAAAATTTTATATCTCCAATCAGTAAGTACCACATTTTGAGAATTATAAATTTAAGTAAAAATTTTGTTTTTGTTACTTAAGCCAGTGATTTGTTTGACCGCTATGATTTCGGTATGTCTCTATCTATTTTATCACGATACCGTTATAATACCAATAAAAAATACTTTTAGTTATTTTGGCAACTTTTCAGATATATTTAATATTAAATAGATCTCATATTCATTAGAAGCACAAAAATATTGGTGTTAAGGCCGCTTTAAAGCTCGCAATTTTTCTTGCATCCAATGATAATTGCGCGCACTAAAAATTGGCGGCATGCGCATTCAATGGATTTAGATTAGCCGAGTGCAATTTTACGTGCATTGCACTTGCAATACACGGAATAGAACATGCGCTATTTTTATTACGCGCAATAAAAAAATGCGAACTGTAAAGCGGCCTTTAGAGAATCACTGATAATTTTTTCGATAATTTCTATCTTTGTTCTTTCTGTTCATTTCTTCCGGTTTTACGGCACTAAAACCAATAATCTGTTCTAGATCAGTATTATTAGGCAACCCAAATTACTCTAACTACATTCCTCATGTTCTTTTCATAATTTTGACGTCCAGCCCTTGTCATACCAAGCAGAGCTACATTCTGTTTTACAACGTCAAGATACTTTCAAAGTTTGAAGCAAATAAGCAATTGCGAGCTCCTGCCAGCGTCAAGTCGGTAAAATAAACAACTTATGAAATAGATTACAAAAATTCCATTAGATGGCGCTTATCAAGTCACTAAATTGAAATTAAAAACCTATTAAAAATGCAAATTTATTTAATTTATCGCTAAAATAAATTTACAAAAGAAGTAAGTACAAAATGTGCTTTATTAAAAATACCTTTTTTTAAATTGTAGTGGAAAATCTTCAATTAACAATATGTTGAAATACACCCTGTCGTATTAGCTCTTCGCACTCACTCCTAGGCAAGTAATGCCTACTGTTCTTCTTTAATAGCAACACAGAACCGTCACTTAACTCAAATTGTCCATAATCAACAGTGCATCTGACTTCAATATACAATGCCTTTGGTGGAGACAAATCAACAGTTAAATTCACACCTCCATCCTCACCTAAAGATCGCATATATTTTGCCAATGTATTCGAATATTTGACAAACCAATTCGATTCGGCAGAGCTTAAGTTAGCTTTGATTTCAGCAGGCAGTGTGCTACCAAATTCCCAACGCATTCTTCGAAGGGCATTTAACCTGTTGTAATGATAAGCTAAGATACAGCGTAAATTACGTTGAATTGCCACATGTCTGACTCTAACAGTGGGTATGTAAGATAGACCCTCAGTATTTCGACTTTCGTTAGCTTGACTTTAAACAAAAATTAAACATAGATGACCCAATAAAATTAAACGAATGTGAAATACTTACGCGTCAGCTTGATTTTGTTCTATAAGCGTGGTAATTTCTTTATTTATTTCATTCAGTAAATCGTTCTAAAAAGAAATTGAGATCGATAATTTCAATCGATGATACTCGTAATTTTATACTTCTCACATTATATGGAGGTAGAACGTCTTGATTACGGTCTAGTTCTTTAATTAGGCTGTATGCCTTTTCGCAAAACATCGTTGCAAGTTACAAATACCCAGGACGGTAAAAGAACTTGAAAACAAATATATCAGACAACAAATATGAAATGACAGTCGCTAACAAACACATTTTCCCGCCTTTTTCATTGTTAATAGTGATGGGCCGTTTCAATTATGAACGGATCACTTATTGTTAATGATATTTAGTGATGGGCATAATCGACTAATTCGTCTATTTAGCTTAGGATTATTGAGAATATTTCGATTATTTAAAATCATAATCGAGTGACGAATGATACGAAATTGTATATACTTTTAGAGGTTTAGAAATTCTTTGAGATTAAATCTAAAGAAAAATGGGTGATCGTTACACGCGCCGTTATACTGCATTCTTTAACACGCTGGCGATTATTTTCTCTTTAACAATTGGTCTCTCCTAATTTTTTTTTTTTTTTGAAACACCAGATAACATGTTTTACTATAATAATTATAATTTTGTCTTTCTTATTATACAGTACCTATTTGTTGTTTATTATTATTGAAGTATTCTTAATTACGCAAATTTCTAATTATTTATTTCATTAGACTTTAAATAATATATTTCAGATTAATCATGTTAAAAAAGAAACAATTAGGAAACAAGCTAAAAATTATAATTTTGTTGCTAAAAACTAGCAGTTTATAAAAAGAGCTTTCGAAGCTGTTAGCAGACTATCTCTAAAGTAATGAAAAATAACAATTCCTACATAAGAAAAATATTTAAACAGATTGGATAATGATTCCATTACAGCATTATCAAGTTTGATTGCACAACTTAAGGACCTTAAGAAAATCATTATCATGTATCCAGTTTAAACTTAATTATTTAAAAGATATTTAAACGATTGCTTGCTCCACGACCTGCTTGATGACTTGGACAGTTTGTTTATTTACACGACCTGTCGAATCATTAAAATTTATATTGAATTGAATGTGATACCAGATTCCGGTAAATAGCGATATCTGCATGACGTTTGATAATATGAGAACTATTTTCTTGACACGTCAAAATGATACTAATGGAGGACACGGCTAGAGACAACCTGGTATATATCAAAACTATTAACCAAATGATTATACAACTGAAATAACTAATAAGATGTGAAACACCACTTTGAAAACCTTAATAGTTCGGTTTTTAACAAAGCAAGCAGGTTGTTTAGAATAATTTTGAGAAATATTAACTTAGGTATGTACTCGTCAATATGACATTTATTTAAATTAGATTGACATTTTGCTGTCACAATCCTGTCAACTGAAGGGTAAGCAATTTTCCCAAAAGTTCGGTAAGTGGCGCCAGCGGTGAACACGTGCAGCTCATGATTCGACAGGCCGTATAAAGCATAAAGTCGTGGTTTGTTCAATTTACCTTCGCAAAATATAAATTATATTTTATCACAATTTAACAATGATCATTCTAAAATACAATTTCTTTAGAGATAAAAAGTAATATAACCTTGAATTTTGACATTATGGTTCATACGACCAATAATATGACATCCCCCAAATTGTCATAAAGTAAAAGCAAACCAGAGATTGATTTAAATTGTATTCCCCTTGGCAAAATTTAAATTTCCCACACTTATTTTTAGTAACTTCAACGGAAAGACATCAAAATAACTACTAATCTAATACAAAATCATTGGTAATTTCGTGTTTCAATGTTGAAGTTACTAAGAATAATTGTGGGAAATTTAAATTTTGCCAAGTGGGATGACTACACCATGGTATAATAAAACAATATCTTCAGAGAGATGCCTAAATTATAATGGTGTTACCATTTAATTTTAAAAAAAAATGCATCGTCAATTAAAATTACCAAGCCCAAAAAAAACAAACACAATAAATTGAAAAAAAAAATCCATACTTAAAAACAATAATTATCGGCTATATTTTTAACATGAAAACAAATTTAATTTTTATAAGACAAAAATCGTGGCTAATGAAAAAAATACCGACACTAGATACATTTTAGAAATAAGCAGTCTTAACACAAGAATCGTATTTAATCCTGCGGTTGTCGCACTCTTTTAAAAATTATATTGCACGTAAATAGTTTTGCAACGGGGTCTCACAGACTAGGCGGTTAAAAGAAAAATACAAGTTATTTGAGCAGTAATGCAAAAAAAGGCGCACAGTAAAGTCCTCATCCAAATTTCCATTTCTTACGACCCCGAGATGATGTGATGATTGCCTGCTTCAAAGGTTGTTGCATGCGTAAAATTGCAGCTTGTTTTTGGAAGTGTTGGAAAAAGCTTTTGCAAAAACTAAGAGGTTTTTCGAAATTCTCTTGAAATGGTTATGATTTATGAATTTAGCTCAATTTTAATTTGGGTTGCGTTTCTTTTTTTTTATTTTCTTTCTATATTTCTTCATAGGTTATAAAAATCTCGAAAACTATCAATAACAGTTTTGATGAGAGCCAATCTTGGCTTCCCATTGGCTAGAAGTAATTCAGAAAGGTGACAATTGAGTAAATAGGATAAAAAAATAGTATCTAAAAAAGTATTAAGTTTATTTTAGCACTGATTTGTATCATAGTAAAAAGAAAAATCGTGGCGAAATTGTATTTAACACGTTAAGCACCATCTTTGCCTCTAAATACAGAAGCAACGATTAATGTGAGAATATATAATAATGCTTAATGTGTTAAAAAAAATCCATTCTTATAACATTAAACATAAAAACTGTTAAACATGTTTTCCTGATTCTTAAAAAGACATATTAAATTCATTCACACAAAACTATCGATCTACGATTTGAAATTAGATACTCTGTTACAAAATAAATAAATAAAATAGGATTTTTTCTTAGAATAGTGCAAGCCAATATTACTTTAATTGAATGTGATTGAATAATATTCGCCAATTTTAGAACTCCTATAAAAGAATAAAAAAGAAAGAGGAAAAAATAAAACATTTACAAGTGATGCCCAATCATCGATCGATTTTTAAGTGAAAATAAAGGAAAATCGCAATTTATCACGAATAAATGTGTCTCTAAATGTTGTAAGCGCATGCGCAATGAAAAAAATAATTCAAACGCATGCGTTGAACGATCAAGTTGTCTAATCTTCCGGTTTATATCCACAATATGACTGTTTGCACTTATTTCGCCAGAGTTGATTGGAATAGTGCAAAAGAACACGTGAGAGTAATTAAATTTAGGTACTATCTGGAAACAAAATACATAATTCTTCAAAATCCGCGCAAATAACCAATCCAATAGATGTCAGTACATAAAACAATTGAAGTAAGAGTAATTTGTATTTACATAAAAAAGTATTAAACAGGTGTAGTAATACACATTTGACATATATATAAATATGGACAAGTTATAAAATATAAAATCAAATCATTCTTCACCGTCTTCTGCGATAGTTTCAGGCATCAAAGTGAAGCGTGGCGCCACCTTCCATATCGCGCTGGAAGTTCTCTTCAGTTTATTGGGGTCGATATATTCGAATATATCGCGCAGATCCGGCGTAGTAGCGTTCGACTGGAAGAAATGACTCACCAAGGGTCTGTCTATATAACTCATAATCCTCAACTGCTGCTCCGCCCTCTCCTTCGAAGTCCACGTCGGTTTCTTAATCGGCTTGTCGTGCCCATCGTCCGAATCGTAACAATCTTCCGTGGGGAGCAGCGGCGCCCTCTGGCGCATATATATAGGAACGTTCTTCGTCTTCTTCTTGAGCGTCACCGTCCTTCTCGGATCCGCTTCTAAAGCGCCTTTCTTCTGTTCCTGCTGTTTCAGTCGTTCTAGCTCTTCTTCAGCCGCCTTCTTTCGTTCCTCCTCCTTTTTCTTCTCCTCCATGGCTCTCCTTTGCACCTCCGCCCGTTTCCTCTCCGTCTCTTCCTGTATCTTCCGGATTTTATCCTGCTTGCCCGCCAGCACCTGCTTACGTTTCTCCTCTTTCGCGCGTTCGATCTCTTCCAGTCTTCTTATTTTGGTCTTCTCGAGCGCTTCTCGCGTCTGTTGCGCTTTTATTTGCTTCTCCAGTCGCTCTTTCTTCTTCTTCTCCTCGATTTGCGCCCGCATGAGGGCTTCCCGTTTCTTCATCGCCTCGCTCTCCTTCTCTCGGCGCTGTAGTTCGCGTTCCCTGTATTCCATTTGGGAAGCTTTCAACGCGCTGGCCGATTTTAACGGTATGAAGCTTTCGTTCAGATTCGTTCGCATAGTTTTGGACGTGGAATGCGAAAGGGCCGCTATGTAACGGTTCGCCATTTGCGGGGTTTTCTTTTCCTTGTCGTTTGTTGGTACGGGCGTCGTCGGTGCCGCTTCACCCTAGAATATTAACAAATGAGAAAAAAAATATCACAGACCTGACGAGCCGCCACTGACTCGTAGCGGTAATAATAATAATAATAATAGTTTATTGATCTCGTAGACCATACAGGTATGAGATAAGGTCAACAGACATTAGTAAGAGCAATAAACATAAAAAAGAAAATAAATACAATTCCTTGTGTGCCAAAAAAAGAAAAACAAAACAAAAATATAAATCAACAAATTAACAAAGTTACGTATTTATAATTTTAATTAAACTAAGTACAAACAAAATCATAAAATTCATTTAAATTGTAAAAAACATTATTTTGAAGGAAAACTAAAAGTTTCTTAAATCCTGAAATACTGCTTATATCTCTAATAAACGCAGGTAAATTATTATAAATCTTAATACCCATATAAACAGGTGATCTCTCAAAAGTAGTTAAATCATGTACTGGAAAACATAACGCATCCTTATTTCTGGTGTCATATAAATGAAAATTACTATTCTTTTCAAAAGTAGCTAAGTTAATCTTTACATACATCGCAATTTCAAGAATATATACAGCTGTAAGAGTAAGTATACGCAAAGAACTGAAGCAAGCACGACAGGAAGTACGTCTTGAAAGTCCCGCAATATTCCTGATAGCTAATTTTTGTAACCTAAAAACTTTTTTACAATGGGCAGAACCCCCCCAACAAAGAATCGCATACCGTAGCCTGGAGTGAAACATGGCGTAGTAGTAGGAAATGGCAACCTCTACGCAAGTAATATTCCTCAACCTGTATAAGGCATAACATACCGATGACAGAGACTTACATAAGGCGCTAGCATGTACCTCCCAGTTTAAACCCGCATCAATTTCAACACCAAGAACTCGTACTCCGTATTTGCTCAATTGTCTTAGAGTTCATACGAATTAAGTCACACTCAGTTATTTATCTATGCCAGGACTAAACGTATAAAAACGGTTTTCTTAGTGTTGACATGAAGCCTGTTATCTTTAAACCATTTAACAAAATTGTCCAAGAGTTCCTGTGCCTCAATAATTAAATCCTTCTTGTTACAATCAGACACCAAGAAGGTAGTGTCGTCAGCATACATCACAGTATTGCCTTTTGCAGTTGTAGTTAGCAGATCGTTCACATAAACAACAAATAACAAGGGCCCAAGAACAGATCCTTGCGGGACACCTCTCTTAATATGCAAAGCATTCGATCTACATCCGCGAATTTCAACAACCTGTGACCTATTTAGCAGATAGGTAGTAAACCATTGTAATAATTTCCCGCGAACGCCGTAGATATAAAGTTTCTCAAGTAATATATGATGGTCAACCAGGTCAAAAGCTCTACTTAAATCCATAAACACACCAATGCATTTTTTACCTTCGTTAATTTCGTTGTATAGTAAATTTATGAATTGAAGCATAGCAGTTTCAGTAGAACGATTTTTAAGGAAACCGTGCTGCTGTGAACTAAAAATTTTAGCGTAGTTAAAAAAAGATATTAATTTCTCACACATTATTTTTTCTATTATTTTGGATAAAACTGACAAAAGGGAAATAGGCCTGTAGTTATTTAAATCTTTTATATCATCTTTTTTATGTAAAGGCAGAACTTTTGCACTCTTTAAACAACTGGGGAAAATGCCATCACTAAACGATCTATTGATTAAGGCCGTAATAGGCTGCACCAAAAAGTTAACATTATTTTTAATAATATTATTATTGATTAGGTCTAAACCAGAACAGTTGGATGATTTTAACTGCATTATAATATAAGCTACTTCCATTTCCGAAATATAATTCAGGTACATACTACGATCATTAACTTTTATATTACCACTATCATAAACATTATTTTCAAGAGGCGATGCAAGATCATTATACTATGTATGAAATGCATATTAAATGCTTGAGCCATGACAGTCGGTGAATCGATCGTGAGTGAACCAACTTTAATTTCTTGAATATTATTCTGATTCTTATTACAGTTAATATTGTTATTTATTTCGGTTTCGACTCGCTAAAACTATTATCATTGTTTATATACATACTAGTTAGTCAACCTTATGGACAAAATAGTTAACGGATTTTTGAACATTTTGGACAAAAGCGGTAGATGGCAGCACGGCGTTGGTGCCCATCTCGATTTAAATATAAGCTTTATAGTTAGACTACTACATACAATGGCCCCTTACGTGTCGGCAAATATATTTAATTGCATTAGCATTGCAAGGTCCGGGGAAAAGAGAGGGTGGATAGGCGATGACGCTGTGATGACTCGCCACGCGATAATTCTCGTGTTTACATTGAAATGTTTGTTTTATTAGGAAGAATAAATATTTAGTATGATAATATATAATCGTTATTTTTTTACCATTTTACTTTACGTTTTTTTAGTTTCTAATTTAATGTTATGCTCTATATATGTGTGTAGTTCTAAGTTTTGTGTTATATTTATATAATATTTTTTATTTGATTTACTTATGTTTACTATGCATAATAGTAGAAATCGTGCGTGTTTGTTTGTTTAGAGCAAGCAAATCCAGATCACAAAGAGGTTCCTCTTTCTGCTCGCGATCCGACGTCCGAGCAATTACGAGCAATTTGTGCAACATAACCTAATCGCGCTAACACCGTGTTGTAAACTGTCGTTTGTAAATGTTAATCCGATTTACACCATCAAATATGCACGATATGGATAATATAATAATACCAATGTGATTGATGTAAAGAACGATCATTATATTTTAAAAACTTCACTTGATAGGTACATAAATACTGTAATGATTCATTTTTATTGTAGTCTACATTCATTAGTTTGAAAAATTACTTTTACTTTTCCTATTCGTAATAGCTGTGACAATTTGACAATAGTAAATAATAAAATTAAGGTTATATTGCAATCGAGCGCGTTTGTTTGTACCATCTTTAAATCCAAATCTGAGACGGTCTCAAGTTACTCTGATGACGTCAGTAGATACTGCTCCAAGCACACAAATAAACAAAGCTATTAAAACAGCATACATGATGACGCGTTCGCGCTCTTTCTCTTGATTGGCTGAAAAGTTACGATGTAACCTTTGTATATACAGATGTTGCCCCAAAGGTTACTCGTAACTTTTCAGCTGCTCAAGAGAAAGAGCGCGAATGCGTCATCAAGTATGTTGTATTTAATAAGTAAAGTGGTGCATATATGTAAAAATAAATGGCGATTTGTACCCCCAAACTACATATTTATTCATTATATAAAAAAGGATTTCTATTATTATGTAATAGTAAACATAAGTAAATCAAATAAAAAATGTTTTGTGAATATAAAAAAAACTATATACATAGATTTCCTATACATTAAATTAGAACTAAGAAGAAGTCAAAAAGTAAAGTAAAATGGTACATACATCTAAAAAAAATAACGATTTATAGTAGGCTACATTTTAAATTGCAAATTTCCCGTCTTTACACCAGCTGAAGTTAGCGATAGTGCCGCTACACACGGGAGAAGCGATGATAGCAATAGGAGAGAGGAGGAGAAGAAGGTTTTCGTATATACGTTCGAACGAAAAACCCGCGTTTTGTTAAAATTTGAAATATAAAAAGGCCATCGAACTACAGATTATATATTGTCAAACTAAATACTTATTCTTTTTAATAAAACAAACATTTTCTTATTATTATATAATCATAAGCATAAGTAAATTAAGTTAACAAAACAACTTTTTAATTTAAAAACTAAGAAAATAAAAATTGAGAAGTTTTGTTGAGTTATTTTTTTTTTTTCTTGGCAAATTTTCGTCCTTTTAGATTTAACTTTTCTCTTTTCAGTGATTTTTGTTTTAAGTTTAAATATTTTATTCTTAAAAGAAAAAAAAACCTCAATTTAGAAAATTGTTCAATTAATGTTTTGTCAACAAGAACGCCTTTGCAATATACACTTTCAATTCCTTATATTTATAACAGAATATTCAGAATTCTAATCTTCTAACGTAAACAAACACGAAATTATCGCGAGGCTGCGTCATCACAGGTCACATGCATCCACCCTCCCTTTTCCCCAGGCCACACAATTTGCCAATGCCAGTAAATCACCGATACGGATTCCGTCGTTTCCGCAGATGGATAAAAAACAGAAATCTGTCCTCTCATCTGACCGAGATACCTGTTATATTTACCACGTTTTCAAATATCAATTTACATTCGCCGATACAGTGCACCCACTTCCCTGAGCAATACTTTATTTTTCCGAAAATAGCATTACGTTGATTAACTAGATATATTTAAACAATGCTATTATTCATGCCACGCGCATGCACTACCGCGCATTGAAGTTAAGACAACTAGTATAATTAAAAAAAATATTTTTTTCAATATTCATAACTTTAAATTTAT
>RXPK01002327.1:0-116942 GCA_004143645.1 Protaetia brevitarsis | reverse complement strand
AAGTGATCGGGTTTGAAATACATCATTTCTTGTTCATCGGTAGTCCATCATCTCCACATGTTTTTGTTTCACAAATTTAAACATCTACACTTTGCGATAACTTTCAACTATATTTTCTTATTACGTTCTTCTATATGATTTGTAAAAATTAGTTAATTAAGCGAAAGAGGTGTTAAAATTTAAAATACTATTATACCACATTCTTTGATACTGCTGTGGACGAACACCTTGTTTTCGCGAGAGTTTTTTTTAAAGTTGCACAGATGTTCATGTTTACTCCGATCGGGCTTTATCAATGTATCGGGAAGGTTTTCTCAGATATTTATATTTTTAATTTTTAAATAAGAGTTAGTTAATGATTTGATTGTTTAATTTATTTATTTAAATGTTCAGTTTGTTTAAATTAATTTCCCTTTTTAATTTGTATAGCGTTCGCTTTTGTTGTTCAATGTCCTTCCTAGAAGTTTTCTTCTATTATCTGTGCGCGGTTTCGTTGCACGCAGCTGTTGATATATGTATACCACTGTTTAGCATTGTAAGAACTAGTTCCCAGATAGACGCAAGCGTGAGTAGATATAATTCTTATTTGTTAGCTGCCATTTTGTTAATACATTTTGGATTTAAAAATTTGTTTCGCTTAATTTGATCATATTTCGTCCATCAAGGAACTCGTTTAATAATAATTGCTATTATATTCTTGTGTACACAATTTAGATATAAGATCATTTATTATTTCGTGCAGGAAGATAGATATTTTAGTTTAAAGAGTTAATTTTTTTTTTTTTTTAATTTTGCTGATTTGTAATTATTTATTCATCACCTCGGGTTGGGTGAATAGAAGCTTTGTGCTTGTATGTAAGTTTTTCTTTTGTTAATTTACTTGATTTGCCCACGTTTAATTTAGTTTGTTTAATTTTGAAACCACGTGGATTGATTTGATGTAAAAGAGGACTATCTTCCTGAACTAAATTGTGTTTTTGCTTTGATGAAGGATTTAGCATTGTCCTTTTGTAATTTTAGAATCTCGAGCAGTTTTTTGATTTAGGCCAGGACTCTCTGTCCAGGGTTTTTGTTTTCTGCATAATTGTACTTAACAATTTTTTTTTTTTTTTTTTTATAATAAATATTCTTGATTGTTATTTAACGTCATTCTAAATTTTGTTCTTTTATTTTTGATTTTACCTTTTTCAATTTTTGGGGTAATGCAAGAAAGTCAGATTTCTTTCACCCACAATTTACTTTTCGTGATTAGTTTTAATTTGCGAGGGTAACCCTGAGTTTAATTGTTCTTTTGCGCCCTTTTAAAATTTTATCCGTTGAGCTAGCTAACTTAATTTTCATTTTTAATTTTCATTTTGCATTTTCTTTGGTACATTCAGTACACAGCAGGTATATGTGATTTGTTAAAATTTAATTTCCGTGTAAACCGCCAAAAACGATTACAGTGGGTCGAAACTCATAGAAATTGGACAGCAGAAAATTTCAGAAACGTTCTTTGGACTGACAAGTTCGAAGTGTTTGGGCAGAAGCGATGGTGGTTTAATTATGGTTTGGAGTTGTTTTAGCAGTGCGGGGACCGGAGATCTCGTAAAAATTTACGGCATTATGCGCAAAGAAAATAAAATTATAGACGCTATTTTGGAAAAAAATGCTGTAACGTCAGGATTGCGGTCGATTGGGAAGAACTTCATGTTTGCGCATGATAACGACCCGAAATACACGGCACGGATCTGAAAAGATTATCTCGCGTCTCAAGTAGAGAATAATGTTTTGCAAATCATGTCCTGGCCTCCGCAGAGTGCGGATTTGAACTCCATCGAATTACTGTGGGATGAGCTGGACAGGCGAGTAAGGAAAGTCTGCAGAGCATCTGTGAAGACTTCTCCAAGCCGAATGGGACAATATTTTCCAGGAAACTCTGACAAAATTAACAGAGCGCATGCCACGAGTGGTCCGGGGGGTATTGAAAGCTAAAGAAAGCTTCTTCGACGAGAAGAAAGTATAGTTATTGTGTAATATTGTAATGAGACTGTTTTTTTTTTATTATTTTTTACTTTCTCTTGTTATTTGTTTATATTTTTGTTTTTATGAATACATTTTTATTTATCTTAGAATTCCGGTCGTTTTTATTTAGTTACCAATAATTTACTAGTTGTCCTAACTTCAATGGCCGATAGTGTACATAATAAACTTACACATATGGTGCTCTTGCATTAAACTTAAATTTTCTTTGCAGGACGCAACTATACGGTTTATTTTATTCAAGTTTCGTGCCGATTATGAATGAACAGACTGTACACGCGTATATACCTACAAAAGCGTGTAGAAATACGACTGTCGAACCTATGTACTTATACTAATTAGATAAACATGTAAATGGGTACAGAAACGCCAAAAATTAAAAGCGAAAGTAGTGATATTTAGTTAGCAGCGTATCTGCATGCCTCTGCCACGCATTAATCGCTGTTGGTAAGGAGAGAAGCGATTATCTTCTACACATACGCCCGAAAAGTGTCGATGGCTGCCGTACGTATTGGTATCCTGGCGACTGTGGGCCCCGGGTTCAATGACATCGCGAAGGAGCGCGGCAAAAGGAAGGTCGTCCAAGGTCAGGTGGCGACTCCACGGTGTTGGAGGTGCGTGTGCCGTTCCTATGCGAACACCGAAGCACCGGGGGGACACACCCAAGTTGGGGCTCGCGTGCTCATAGATACTTACCGTTCCGCACCTGTGGACTCAGACCCGCCGACGAACTGCCGGGGTTTCAGTTGCCACCGGATTTGCTAACACCACCGGCGCGGCGGCACAGCGTTTTCCCGTTCTATGCAGAATACACCTACTTGGCCAATATGTCTAATACATTGCCTACCGGATGATATCACGTTTGCTTAAGACTATCGTTTTTAGATATAGGTACAGATAGCGAATAATTATTTTTCTGATTTGATATGACAATAAATCTAGTAAAGAACTTGTTTTATAAGGCCTCTCTTGACTCGTTCTTTGAAAAACTGCACTTATAAAACTAGTTCTTCAATATACTATTACCAAACAAGCGCGAGAAAACAAAGTTCCCACTTATTTGTGAAATGTACCACGGACAATGTTTGTACAATAATTTTCCAAGGAGTAACATATATATTTTTAATTCAAGTACGTTATGATGTTTCACAGCGCACTTACTTTACCTTCACTGTTATTAGAAATGTCGTTATACATGCATTTACAGGTGTCCGTGGATGCGCTTACAAAGAGGAAAAACTTTTTTTACCGGCAGGAAAGTTATAGTTTACCTCCCTAGGGAGGAAACTTATATGACATGATGAAACTGTACATCTTATAATATGTGACATTATTGATAGATGACATAAGTACATTCGGCCCAGTCCGACCGCCATATTCATAGTGCTTCCTTAAGGTGTACTTTTCCTTAAGGTTCTCCTTGACATAAAAATTTTTGTTTCATAGACCACATTTTTTCCTTAAGGTTACCTTAGATAAGGAAAATCTTAAGGTAGCTCCGTAGGTACCTTAAGGATACCTTAGGAAAGAATACTTGATATAAATTTGACACATGTTGCCATTTTGGATGTCATTAATCGTTCATTAATTAATTAATGGGATGCAATGGCAGATATAGAGGATTTTTTGGATTATATCAATATAAAATAAGATAGTAATAGACAACCGAAACGGTATATCTGGGACGCACAAAAATCCCGTGAAATAGTAATGCAGAATTTAGAAAGAAGTATTGTTTTTCTAAACATATTCCATACATTTTATTGCCGTTTGTTAACGGACGATTACCAAGCATAGAAAATCCTGATGGTTTACTCATATCACTACTTTTTTGCGCTATTAACTTCTTGTGCTTTTTTTGTCACTGATATACAGTTTCAAGGTACGTAAGTAATTTTTTTATGAAAGTCCTACAACATTGTATTACCAAATATTATACCAGTAAACATATTTATATTGTATTTGCCTATAACACACAATAAAGTTGATACGGCAGATTCGAGGTTTATCGGCATCATTCAAAAACTTTTAACTGCGTTTGCAAAAAAAGACAAGACGGTTTGTATGAAGAATGACAAAATATTTACATTAGCAAATCTTGTGGTCAAACTGAAAAAAATATTTTGAAATAGAAAAAAAAAGATTCATTGCTCTTATTGTGCAAATAATAGGAGTTTTAAATTTAAAATACTTTACATTATGGTCTATCTATTCAGTTTACACAAATTTCTAACCATACTAATCAAATAAAATTGAACCAAACCACTATCTAATCATAAACGTTACAAACCAGTCGCAAACTGTCAACAACAAATTTAAAATAAATACTATAAATATGGAAGATTATAAGTACAAAAGTAATATGTGAAGCTAGTCAATGTGGTACGCAGTTGATTTTATACAATGTCATCTAATAGAATTCTATTCATCAATTCTAGAGGAAGCATCCTTGTCCGAGAATAGCCGAAGTGAGTCGATGTTGTAACTATGAAATAGAAAGTTGTTTAAGGTGTAAGATCTCCTTACGTAAGCCATACTTTTCCTTAAGATTTTGCCTGGACTATGAATATGGAAGTGAGCCAATTTATGAGATAATTGCTAAATTATTAGGTATTATATGTCAATTAAACTATTATTAAACACTTTTAAAACGAGCCTAACTTGATAGTTCTCAAAAAATATTTGACAGATTAAGCCTACTATCCATCATGCCACTCACAGGTATGTCTTCATTATTTTTAGACATTTCGTTAAAATTGGACTGGCTGGGAAAAAAATAGTATTCAAACCACGTGAGAAAAGTGCTATTGTAGGCCTTGGATTTGCCTGAATATTTGCCCGCGGCCTGCAATAGAGCACTTTCCTCTCCTGGTTTGAAATACTTATACTATTTTTTAACGTGGGCTTTAAGGAAAAAGTTATTTTCTACGTAAAATATTATGCTGTCATTAAAACGTCCGAAATCATATTTCGATTTAACTACAGAGATGTATAGTTGCTTAACATTATTGCAATTGATACTTTTATTTTTTAACGCAACAATTTTTTTTAATAAACAAGTAAATTCTTAACTTAAAACAGATCTAATATTGACTATTTAATATCGCTTCTTCCGCCTCGCACGCGTCTTTTTACTCTTTTAATAAATGAATTATAACCTTTATGTTGTAGCAGCAAACACATTAATCTCATCCATCACATCCACATTGCTTGTTCTAATTGCTCTAAATTATGTTCTATACCATGAGCATACATTTTTCTTTTAAGCCTCCCTACAAAAGAAATGTATTTTGTATAAAATAAACAAGTAAATTCTTAACTTAAAACAGATCTAATATTGACTATTTAATATCGCTTCTTCCGCCTCGCACGCGGCTTTTTACTCTTTTAATAAATGAATTATAACCTTTATGTTGTAGCAGCAAACACATTAATCACATCCACATTGCTTGTTCTAATTGCTCTAAATTATGTTCTATACCATGAGCATACATTTTTCTTTTAAGCCTCCCTACAAAAGAAATGTATTTTGTATAAAGTTAACTGCTCTAATAGGCCATTCAACTCTAACATTTCTGCCAAGAAATTTTCCAGAAAATTGTCGATTTGAAAATGTTTTTGTCAATGCATTTAAATGAGCTGGACATTCATTTTATTGGTCTGGTATTCTTATTTGATAAGAAGTTTTCTAATTCTTAATGGTTTATTAACACTTAGTAAATTACACCGATAATTAATACTAACTCAACATATAAATGTACATGACAAAACTAACTAGGACAACACACTGACACAAACTGACAGAACTTGTACTTTACAATCCCTGAAACCAATGTCGCGCATGTTAGGCGCATAATATATCACAATTGGCAATAAATGTTTTCTCCTATATCAGGTGAATGTTGTGCAACTGAGGCTATAGGTACACACCTTTCTATCAAATCTAAATAAAGGTGTTGATTTAAATTTTATTCTATAAAGTATAGACCAATAATTCTACCATAGAAAATACCTTATGGCGTTTTCAGCTTATTGCACTTTCATGGACCGATTGCATTTCTATCTTATTTTAATACATAATATTAATAAAGGAGATAGAAACACTCCACGCGTAAAGTGCAATAAGCTGAAAACGCCATTAGTTTCTTACATTTTTATTTATACCTGGCTATATTTTGGCTTCTTGATTGAATTTTAATTTGTAGATTCACCGCAGCCTACTGGTTTATATAATGAGAAAACCCGGTACCGTTAAAAATGTTGCTTCACAAGTACTAGTCTTTTTTTTATAAAGAATTCTATCTTCGACGAACTTCCAATTCATAAAAAAAGTAACTATTTCGCGTCACCACCATCGTTGTGTGCATGGGTTATTGCAGTTTTGTAAGATAATATTTTATTGTGCTTTTAAATTACTTGTAAAAAACTTTTGGAAAAGTGTAACTCCCCTGAGCTATTTCTTAAAGATAACCTCTGAGTTTCACTGCTAAAAATGTCGCAGGGTCATTTTGGAAATATTTCCTTGCTTTTCTTTAAATCTGTTTCGCCAAACTTATCTTTAAAAGTTTACCTAAAGATAGGTGTGATACAGATACTTTTGCTTGAGGAAATGAATGGTATATCTGTATGAGACCTCTCCAATATCATAGGATTTGCCAAAATTCTGCTTTACTAGGTATTTCGAAAGATAAATGTTAAATTATTTTTGGCATAGTCGTAAACTTGCATGAAATTAATTTAATGACTGCAAAGTATAGTCCACTAAGATAAGTCGTTAGTAGTGATGGGTGCTAGAAAGCAAACTGCTATTTTGTAGCAGCTAACATCCGTTATCAGTTTGTAGCAGCTATTCAATATCAAAAGAAGCCGCTACTTTCTGTAGCAGTTTCCTGATATAGCAGACAAGTGTGGATGTTGAGAAACATACATGTATATACGTAGTAGTATGTATGTATAACAGTAAAGCAGTGTATAAAATGTAGTGATATATAAAACTGCTTCTTTACGTTGGCAGCTACAACCTGCTTTTGCAGTCACGCGCTCTCGAGCGTGCAAATTTTGTAGTATAGGGGTATGTAGATCGTCTTGATGACTTTGGGAGGCGCGCAGCGCAGAAGGGATTATATTTTTTTTCAATGATTAAATTAATTAATTATTTATTTATTATTATTATTATTATTTTACAAATTACTAATTTATCGAAAGAACTGTATCAGTATTGTTATGCGATCTATGAAATTCGTAATTATGTTAGTATCGACGCACTAAAGACTTTCTACTTTGGTCATGTTCAGTCGAGATTGTCATACAGTACAATTTTTTGGGGATCTTCAGCTGGCTCTCGGAGAGCCTTCATTATTCAGAAAAGGATTATAAGATGTATGCTTCATGACACCTAGTGCCTCATCGTGCAAATCATTGTTTAAGTCGCTTAACATATTACCACTCCCTTGCTTGTATATTTTAAGATTAATTTCGTTTTATCTAAACAACAAGGAACTCTACGTTCACAATAAGGACATTTCAATTGCGATGACCACTAGGCATTGCGATGATATTTTGGTGCCTAAGCACAGATTAAAGCTGTAAGAGGGTGCATATTATAAATCCTTGACCGCCTATAATGCTTTACCAAGAATAATCAAAAGCCAAGCCGGGAAGCGTAACATATTGAAAATGGCTTATACATTTTTAATAATAACAGTTTTTACAGTTTCAATTAATACCTAGAAAGAAATTAGTGTGTGGGCTTTTATAGTGTCTGCTTCATCCACAGCGTTGCTCGTGCTTGGCTTGTGAAGGTGAATGGGTACATACACTATAATTGTTTGTTTACCGGTGAGGAATGGAGGTAATAGTACTCAAACGAATAAATTGATTTTTAATTTTTTGATATTTTATTAATTTGTTGCATTTTGTAGTTGTAACTTCAGTGCTTATTTAATAAAAAGAAATTATTTTCATGTGTTTATTAAATTAAGATTTTAGTAAGTTTTTGTCAAATAGATTTGAATAGCCTCTCTTGTTATTAAATTCACATTGTTATTGTTATAATAGAAAAGGAAAATTTGAAAATGGGAATTATTTTTGCTGCATACTTGTTTTGTTTTAAAATAAAACAAAATAATTACAACGTAGGCCAAATTTCCAATGTTTTTTTGCACCAAAATTACCAAATGCTTCTTTCTTTTTCCTCTTCGAAGTCATTCAAAAACTCCTGGCCTCCAAGATCGCCAGACCTACCTCCAATGCATTTCTTTTTCTAGGGCTAAATAAAAAACGTTTAAAAATTTCGACCATTTAGAAATATCGACCACTTGAAAATATAATTAGACAATGTATCGCGGAAATAAATCCTGTTTTTTTACGGAACATTGCTAAGACGCATTTAGAAGTTCAATGTTTATTCTTTACATTAATTAACATCTGCTGGTGACATTATTGCAAATGCATTGGGTTTTATTCTTTCTTTTACTTGTGGTGACCAACATTAAGATCTACAGAAAAAGAAAGATAAAGTTAAACTAATTGTGATTTTCTAACAATTACTAAAAACTAAAATTTCAATTAGATATTTCATTTGAAGACATTCTGCAGCTAAAACAATTCCCATTTTGAAGTTTTCTTTTCAAGGCTATAATATTTTTGAAACTAACTAATTTTGACGTAATATGCATAATTTTTCTCAGAAAGTATACACAGAATAGGATATGGCAGCTGTATGATCTCGGTTAATTTTGTATACAAGGTAATTCCATTCTTCTTTTCTTATTTCTTTTCTTACTTTTTTAACTATTATATTTGTAACTCTGTTAATGCACTAACCTCTGCGATGATGTATTTATGTGTGTTTGTTTAAGTTAAGGACACATGTAATTAGAACTATGTCTTGTTTGTGTCCTTTTGGGTAAATAAAAATAAAAAAAATAATTCCGAAAAATGATTAAATCTCATGTTTTGCTAAAATTAAGCAAAACTTCATATTTGAATATAGCGTTGAATTTGAAACAACATTTATTGATAAAAGAATCTTCTAAACCCAAAAACTGAGATACTTTACTCTTAGGGCAGTTTCATATTTTTGACCTTCCCTCGTATACAATTAAATTTTCGACAGATTTGATGAGTATCATTTTAGTTTCAAAACATGCAGAGGTAATTTGCGAAAAAAAAAAATATGTACTAAATTCAAAGACAAAAAAAATCCCATATGCGCGCACTTTCTGCCGGTCACTGTATATGGATGAATTGTATATAACCTCTTGTATTTTTTTAGCAAATAAAAACTTTCAGTTTTGAAAAAAAAAAATATGAGTGTGGTGGTTGCTACGGGTAAACAATAATTGTGAAGAGAGAAACTATTACTTTTAATACTACTAAAACAGTTAAATATTTGACTTAACTTTTTTGTTGATATGTCTTTTAATTTTGGAGATATTAAAGCAAATAGCGAAGAGTAGTGTGGATGATAGGCTGCTCCAGTCCCCGAAAACGAGGAATTTATCTAAGAAACTTACCGTTGTTCTTACACTACATCAATCTACATACTCACCAAGCTCATTTAAACCGATGAGACACACTTACCTGTGTTCCTTTGCTAGATGTCCAAACTCGCTTCCTTCGCCGTACGCGTATATATTACCTTGTGGGATTTAAAATTCAAATCCTACCAGAATGTTTCCTGCTTCTTCGTGATTCCAAACTTGTCGCTCATCCATCTACTCAACATCACACGCTTAGTACGACCGGTGATTCCCCTCTGACATCGAGCCGGCCGCCACACTTCAACTTCTTACGTTTAAACGAATAGCTACGTGAAGAAGGTAGCAAGGTAGCTGTCGCCAAACAAAAGGTACCACAAGCGGTCGAAGTAAAACCGTCGGCGTATCTCTGCCATCTCGGTAGATACAGACCGGTAGGTAATGCTGCTGGTAGATGGGTGCACTAATAATGAAATGGGGGCGTCTAATCCGTAACGCTTGCTCCTAAACAGAAGTTGATTCGATGATTTATGTGTCGGACGAGCGGTATTAGAAATACAATCAGATATAGGTGCATGCGTTGATAATGGATAGGTCCGAAGTATGTTATTATATGTAATATATATAATTTAACGAACTGGTTGGATTGGATTATACTCATCAACGTCGAGATCACATTTAGCCTGAATTAGTTAAAGTCTGCTGTGAGTTTGATTGATCTGCAATGAATTCTAATTAAAACATCTACGCGAGTTGCTGTAACTATCGATGAGGAAAGATGACGCAACCGTCTCTTTTTGGCATCTGGATATTAATGTTTTCAAGGCGCTTGGCTGCTAAGGATTAAAATAAATAAATAATTGATATTACTAATGATATTCTGAGTAAAATACTTTACGTTTTCATTTAGGTGCAATTCTTAACAATGAATTTGGGCATTCAAAAGATCAAAAATAAATAATAATACCCAATTGATTTTGTAGGCTACTTTGAAAATGCATTATAGTTCCGCAAGCCGCACGTATATTACACATATAGTGTCTCAGCCCACGTAACTTTTTTATTTACAAATATTTTTTAATAAAATTCGATACATATTATTTATTATAGCTTTTCAATTATCTACTAATAATTTATAATAATTCGGTTGACAAATGATGTCAATGTCCAAAAAACACAAGTTGTCACGTTCACAAGAAAATGAACGCTAGAAGACCTACAGCCACTAGTGATAGAAGACGAAAGGCTCCTATATATAAAAGAGGCGAAATACCTGGTGGTATGAGTTGATCAAAAACATACATGGAACCCACACATCCAGAAAACAACCAGCAAAGCCACTATCGCCCTAGGTGGATGCAGGGGACTGTGTGTAAGGAATTGGGGACTTAGCCCCAAGATGACTCTCTGATTATACAAAAAAGTAATTAGTCCCATGATAACGTACTGCTGTGGACTGGCACCCCGGTTTTCGCAAATTCAGATGTTGTCATGTTTACTCCGTTAAGCCTTTGTCAATGTTTCGAGAAAATTTTCACAAATTTTATGTTTATATAAGATTTAGTTAATGAGTTAATTGGTTAATATATTTATGTAGGGAAAACGATACACAACACTTTATTTTTCTGCAAGTTTTAATGAAATTCAAAACACCATGTCTATTTGACAGACTCTAAATAATTATTGACCAAAACAAAAAACACACAGCGCCTACGTCGTTCATCGTTATTTACAATACCACCCCCTACATCTCGGCCATCCTCTGCTTCATTCGTCTCGAATGTATCTTTCTCACTCTCAGTCTGCATCCATAACTTTATGCTATCCTCTGCAACAGGAACGTGGAAGAATCCATTTCGTAAATCCATGTAGTGAAAACTCTAGCTTTGGATAACTTGTCCTATCTGTCCTCGATTATAGGTAAAGGGTACCTGTCTTAACAATCTTTCGGTTTAGTTTTCGGTAGTCTATGCATATTCTTGTAGCGCCCTCTTTTTCTGTACGAGAACTATCGGGCTAGCAAAATCTGACACGCTTGGCCGTACCACTCCTTGTTGAAGCCATTCCTCAAGTTGTTTGTCGACTTCCTTTCATTTCATGCTAGAAAGTCTTCTGGGTTGCTGATGGATAGGTATCTCGTCTTCTAGAATTATTTTGGTACATATCTTCGTCTCTTTCGTTTCTTAGATTGTATTCGTTTATCATCTGTGTAACAGTTTGCTCATATGCTAGTTTCCCTATATCAACTCATCATTGATATTCATTAGCAACACGTCAAAGTTTCAATTGATTCGTCAACATTTTCCCTCTTTTTGCTCTGTGTCTGAATTTTGGTTTTTGGGGACAAGTTGGTGCTGTAACCTGGATCCCTTCTGAGCTGATTGGTTAGTGTCACCTGGTCTTAGATCGGTTTTCCTACGATGAGGTTTCGCTGGAATTGCTTCATCTGACACAATATGGACGTCGTTGAGAATTGATGACAATCCATGGTTACATGAGCCGTAAACTTTCTAAGGTCCTTGTTTCTACGTTCCAATCCTTTTAATCGTGATAGGATTCCACTAAAAGTCGGTGCTCCATTTGAATGTAGCTACTAGCTTTTAACAGGTTGATATCGCTTCCCGTATCAATAAATTCCATAAAATGAATAGCCATTTATTATTAAGGCTGTATGACCCTCGTAGCTCTCTTTACTTTCTTGACTACATAAGTTCGATTTTGTCCTTGGTTCTGTCTGGTTGCCTTGTACGGTTCACGTTCTTTATCGCAATCTTTAGATATATGACCAATTTGTTGCAAGAAAACATTTCGGTCCCGGTTCCTGTCACGGCAGTTCTTTGATTGATGTCCCTCTTTCCGCAATTGAAACATCTGGTATGTTTGGACCTCGTTTTGCGTTTTGGCATTTTCTTGATGGAACGTCTTTCTTTTCTCTTTCCCCTCTTTTTTCTTCGATGATTTCTCTGATTCTTTCATAAAGCTTTAACTTCTGTTTTAATTCTTCAAGCGAATTAGCCTCATATAATACAGCTTTATATTTCTTCATCATCGATGCCTTCTATGATATAATCTAGTAGGGCATCTTGTCACGTTTCTTGTGAAGCAAGACCCTTCATAGTCAGTAGATGATTGCGTCAGTGTTTCGTCCTTCCTCTTCTTTCTTGCAGAACAGTGCTTTGTGTAAACAAGCACTGTTAACGGTTTTCCCAAATTCATGTTTAATTTCTTCTTTAAAATATCCCACGACGTTATGTTCTTCTCAGACTTTATCAATAATAGAGCGTCATCTTTTAGCAACCTCTTTCCGTAAATTAATTTCTCCACTTCATTCCAATTCATCAGTAAGGATACGTCTTCGAATTCGTCAATCCATTTGTAACTAGGCAATTGTCCTTTCCACTAACGTAAATAGTGTTTCTTCAACGTCCTTGAAGGTCATCATGAATTTTGGTGTTTGCCTCCGCGCCGTTGCCTCAATTGTGGAACCGCTTGCCTGACCTTGCGTCTTCACGTCATTAGATCTATCTTCTTTATCTGCGTCGTCATCTACTTCTTGTTGTTCTTCGTCATCATTTACTTCTTCTTCTTGTTCAATATTTGCTTCTTCCTCTTCGTCATCATCTGTTGGAACGGCGTTCAGTTTGTCCAGGTCGATTAGGTGCTCGCATATTCGGTTTATGATTTCATCTCCATTACCTTGATAGTCAATACATAAAATATTACAAATAGATATTAAATCTCCTATGACAAGTTCTTTTTTGCATATTGACATTTCATATATATTCGTCAGAATTAGTTTCAAAGGTAAAAACCCGAAACTCTCTAAGTCTCCGGCGATTACCGCGATCACCTGATGATTCGTATACTAATTTGTGAAATGCCTTTACAGTGTCTTTTTTAGCAGTCTTAATAGTTGCTAATATAGATGGAATGTCTTTTAACATCATTTTCACGCGTTTAGAACTTAATACAGTCTACTAAATTACGCGCGCACTATCCCGCGCAAAAAGGGAAACAGGTACGAAAACAATGTCTCACGCGCACATGTGTTTAGCCAGTCTATGCACAAGGTATTGTTTATTATACTGTCTTTAACGTATGACGCGTAAATAAAATGTTCAATTACTTACTTTTGTTTCAGTCTTATTATAAACTAACGCCACTTACAAACGACAGTTGTTTTCGCTCGCTAACCTCCTTGTTTGACTTTTACTTTGACGTTTAACGTTGACTGTAATGGCTACCACAGCATACGGAAATTTCCAGTCTTCACATCTGTTTTTTTGTCACTTAGCACCTTTATTTTATCTCCTACACCTGCTTTTTCGTCTTCTGCATTCGTCGTTTCAGCGTCTCGATTTCACCTCCCTGATCCTGTCGTCTTCCAAGCCAGCTATGTCGTCGGTAATGCGTAATTGCACGTCGTAAACAACTCAGCATATAATCGTCGTGTCTGGCTCAATTCTGTCACTCAATCCCGGTTGAGCCCCCAAAATTGTAGGGAAAACGATACACAACACTTTATTTTTCTGCAAGTTTTAATGAAATTCAAAACACCATGTCTATTTGACAGACTCTAAAATAATTATTGACCAAAACAAAAACACACAGCGCCTACGTCGTTCATCGTTATTTACAATACCACCCCCTACATTTATTTAACTGTTCAGTTGTTTTAAATTAATAGCATAGTTTTCGCTAGTCTTCTTTCTAGTAGTTTCCTTCGATGAATTGTGCGGCTGCGTTGCACGTAGTCGTGAGTAGGATTTTATATTTATACGATTGTTCAAATTGTAACTCAGTTCTTTGGTCGACTGTCAGCGTGAGTACATGTATTTCTAAATTGTTTGTTGCCATTTTATTAATACTTTTGATTTAGAGATTTGTTTCGATTAACTTATATATATTTCGTCCATCAAGGAACTCGCTTAATAATAATTGTTATTATATTGTTGTGTACACATTTTAGATATAAGATCATTTATTATTATACGTGCAGGAAGATATATTTCAGTTTAGTTTTTTTATTATAGTTCAAAGATTTAATTTCTCCGTTTTTCATTTACTGTTTCATTTTCATTAATTAATCACCTCGGGTTGGGTGATAGAAGCATTGTGCTTGCATTTAGTTTTTTCATTTTTGTTTTTTACTAGAAATTGTCCACATTTAATTTTAGTTTGGTTTAATTTGAAACCACGTGGATTGAGTTGATGTATAAGAATTATCTTCCTGAACAAATTAATCTTTTGCTTTGATATAGGGAAATAGCATTGTCCTATTGTAATTTAGAATCACGAGCAGTTTTTTGATTTAAGCCAGGACCCTCTGTCCACGGTTTTTTTTTTCTGCAAAAATTTGTAATTAACATTTTTTTTTCTTTTTTTTTAGTAATAAATTCTTGGTTGTTAATTAACGTCATTCAAAAGTCTGTTCTTTTATTTTTTATTAAACCTTTTCAATTTTTGGGGTAGTTAAGAAAGTCAGATTTCTTTCACCCATAATTTACTTTTCTTGGTTAGTTTCAAGTTTTGATTTGCGAGGGTAACTCTGAGGTTAATTGTTCTTTTGCGCCCTTTCAAGATTTTATCCGTTGAGCTAGCTAATTTAATTTTTCATTTTTTAAATTCATTTTGCATTTTCAATTCAGTCGGTACACAGCAGTTCGTAGCTATAGTAAGGTGGCCAAGGTGCGGCAAGTGGGGGCGGCCAAAACACTGGCTGGCGTGTGTGTGCGCCACAGGGGCCATGAGATCGGCCCCTACCACCACAATGGAAGTAATTCTAAACCTGCCACCAATACATATTTATGTACAAGGAGCTGCAAACTTTACAGTACATAGACTCTTACATAGTCAAGTAAGTAAATTCCACGGCACTAACTATAAAAAACTGTTAGATCAACTCAAGGAGGCACCTCTTTTAGAATCATGTGATGCCATGTATTCAACCCCTAACCTGGATAGAAAATATTAGGTTATAATACCAGATAAAAAGAATTGAGAGACAGCTACTCCAGTAAGAGCAAACTCAAACTGGTATACAGACGAGTATAAACGGACTACGGCGTAGGAGCTGGAATATACGCTAAGAAGTCAGAAGGCTCTTTCGGTAAAGACTTCAGTAAAGACACAACGGTGTTCCAAGCTGAGGTTGCGGCAATACACCATTGTGTCCGAGAAATAGAAAGATGTAGCGAGCCAAGTAAAACCGTCGCTACTTTCTCTGACAGTCAGTCCACACTTAAAACGATTAGTCCCATAACGTGGACTCCGATTTGGAGCCGATTTGAGACTGTATAAGCGCGCTAAATGAGGTAGGCACCCAAAGGAAATTAACCTAGCCTGGGTCCCTAGCCCCGGCGTGAGAGGAAATGAGGCGGCGGACGAGCTG
Organism: Protaetia brevitarsis; assembly: GCA_004143645.1. Taxonomy (NCBI): domain Eukaryota; kingdom Metazoa; phylum Arthropoda; class Insecta; order Coleoptera; family Scarabaeidae; genus Protaetia; species Protaetia brevitarsis. Next base: position 101,048 of record RXPK01002327.1, on the reverse strand, counting down.
GCCAGGCGAGGTTCATCAAGATCATTCGTTGGAGCCGACCCTTCGTTCTGCACTATCAAATCACAAATTAAAATTTGAACAATGAATGGATACATAATCAGTCCAGAGAGCGGCAGCAAAAATCACCGGGCCGGAGACAGGCAAAAGAGTTCCTAAAGGCTCAGAGACCTGAATTTACTGGAGATCTAACTGTAGTAGTTCAGGAAGACTGTCAAAATGATAGTAGGTCTGCTGACTGGTCACTGTTAGACTGAATAGGCATATGTAGGCCTGGCAGATGACGCAACCTGCAGATTCTGTCAAGAGGAGGAAGAAATACCAAACGTTCATGTGCTAGCTAATTAATTAGGCCAATGGTGATGGCCTGGCCAGAGGACAAGGTTTCTAGTAATGGGCGTGGAGTAACCCACAGCTAAGTAGCTGCACAAAGGAGCCACCCTCTAAATTGATAGCTCTAATTAAGAGGGCAAAATTAGAGAGCGTTCTCTGGGAAAAAAGGGCATCACAATAGGTCTGAAAAGGTCGCGGTGAAACAGGTCCATAAGCCACTCCAATCGTAACCTAATCTAATATCCAGTTCAATTCTGGTAGAAACCATATACAGAAATATATTAAATATTTAAATGAAGTAAGTCCATAATTTAATATTGTTGTAGGAATTAAGGTAAAAACCTTAATCGAATTCTAAACAAAAATTTTATTCTAAAACCGTTCTCTAATTTGTCGACTTAATTAGGGTGATAGATATTTTAAGCCGCATTGAATTATCACCCTTATTTTAGCTGTACATTCCAATATTTTTTTATAATTCGACAAAAGAATTACGTTTGTTCTAGATTTAGTTAGAATTTTAACTGTTCATATAGCGGCATCTTTGATTTTCTTGAAAGAAAAATTTACTGATTGTTTGCGAAATTTTCAGTATTTAGTAAATCGTGATAATGGTTATTGATTTCTTTAGCCTTATATCACAATTAACAGAACCGAAGAAACTGATGGTACATATAAGAAATACTAGAATTACTGCTAACGAAATTCTAATACCAACTTATTGTGAGTTAGAGGCGTCATCTGGATTGAATAAGGGTGTAACATTAAGCAAAGAATATACAGATGTGTGTTTATACGAAAATTCGGCGAGGTTGGACGAGGTGAATGGCCGGTTGGCCCGTGCCAGCGTAAATGAGTACTTTTCGGCCACGAAGGAGGAGATAATGGTGGTGCATCGATTATACAGTGAAGCCGGTAACTTCATATTTATACGATTACCGGGCGGCACCGAATGTTCCCGACTTCGGCTAGTAGTTATCGGTTACAGGAACCATGGAGGCAATTTGCATTTTTTTACTTTGCGAAGTATACAATTACAGAGTAAAGTACTATCCTTTGGCATGCCTTTTGCAGTGTTCCTACGAAAGCAAGTTAGCCGCATTATTAAAAAAAAATCAAATAAAACAAAGTACAAATGTGCCAATGGAACTATGCTAGGAATTAAGGAATCATAGCCATGAGGCCAGATTACGAAGGTGTCGTCAACGTATCTGAAGCATTGCGATTTCTGGGAATAAGAGGCTAGGATTTGTTGTGCGAAAGCTTCCGTAAAAAAAAGTTGGCAACAACAGGAGAAAGAGGCCCATGATTGCACTCGAAAATACCAGAAAGAGTTGCGGAACTGGAAATAGGTAGAAGTAAGGTATATTTTCACGAAGCCAGCTAAGCCATACAGTTGGAGATTGGAAGATAAGATTTCACGGATTTGTTTGGATAAATCAATTAAAGTAAATAAATAAAACAAAAAAAGTCTGTCTTACAAGAACTTACACTGCATTATCCTTCCTAAATTCAGTGCTTACTGCGCTGTTAAAGTTAGTGGCTCTTATTAATTGTGAAGAAAAGTATTCATGGCAAAAGCGGATAATGCTATCAACAGCTTATTACAAGATCGGGCTAACTCATTCAATGGAAGATCTTGAAAGTAAATGTTTACTGTTAATACGTTTTGAGAAAATTTAATTGAAGATATACAGTTTAGGACTTGCTCTCGTTACTAAATAATATAATTGCGAAATTTGATTGACATCAGTACCCATAAGGTTTCATTGAGAAATGACAGAAATGTAATAAGAATTATAATTGCTGAATTCTGGCTTAACAGCAAACGTTTCAATGCCGTTCAACTTTGACGAAGGAACAGAAGATGAAATTAAGAAGTTATCTCCTACTAAAAGTGAGGTAAGATATATGCAGTAAACTTATTTCATAGTAGAAAAAGTAACACTGAAATTACGAATATTGTAACTTTTGACACCATAAAAGATGATATAAGTATCCACCGTTAGTCTAATTACTTTAGTTGATAAAGCATTTGTTGTTAAATTGAAACCCTTTTTTATATGAAACGCTTGAATACATTTAATAGCTTGTTGTCTTTTACTTATTTCTGGTAGTTAGGTATCGCACATTTCACATAATACATAAGTTGTATGTATTATGTATTTGTGCTTACAGATAATCTTATAGGCGCTATAGATAGGTATAGAATCTCACCATTTGGAGTACCAATGGAGTATTTTTAACTAATATAATATATAAAATAAATAAATAGATACAGCAAAGTAATCTACATTCACTAGATGATACACTTAATCTTTTAGTTTTGTTTGTAAGTTCTATTTGTATAGCCGAATCAGTCAGAAAGAATAATAAATATGCCTAAATAAACTTGTAAAATACCTATCTGAAATAAGAGCTAAAGAATGATGATAATAACCTTAAAAAATAACGAATTGTAAATAGATATTTTAAAAATTTTAATTGTTTAGGTAATTTTTGACTAAATAAACTAGGTATTACATCTAATCTTTGTATAGTTTTACCACATTATTTTTTCTGTGTAGGTAAGACTGTTTACGGCACTAACAACAGAGGGTAAAGGAACATTAGGTTTGTGGTTTTTGGGTTGACTGTGTGGTTTAGGTATACATTGGAATCACTAAGTAGTAAGGATTTATGGAATTCAGAAGGAATTGCTGAGGATTTCATGGATTTTAGGATGGAATGTAGGATCACGTTTTGAGATTCATCTTAGAGCAAAGATAGAATCTTCTGTACACATTATTACTGTCTAGTATCACCAAATTGTTTTCTTTATCAGTTTTGAGTTACTTATTTCAGTAATAGTAACGACAACAAACTCAAAACAATTATCGAATAAGGATTTGAAATAGAGGGAGAAATCCACTGAACTGAGATTATTATTATTTAGCACAATTAAAGTAGTTATTTATTTATTAAGTGTAAACTTTTAGAAAGATTTACAAAACGTATTTTAATTGCACATCGGTTTTTAATAAAAAAAATCAGTGAGATATATTAAGAATTGATAATAATTCCATAATATAAACTGAAGTAGTAGCACATGTTTAATTATTCTCATGTAATGAAAGTACGCTGGGAAAAGCTTTACGAAGAGTAAAAGTCAAGTGAAAAACCTTTCTAAAATAAAATTACGATTATTAACAGGAAATCTATCGAGACTGTTGAAGCGAATAAAGCATGAAAAATAAATGCAGTACTAGTAAAATAAATCTTCCAACTGTCACAAAAAAGAGGTAAGCAGTTATATAAAGCAAACCTTGGTTTTCCTTTTTCCCTTCCATTTAACTTTATTCGCTTTTTTTAGTAGGTACTATTCACGATGATTTGATGAAAGCTAAATGATTTGGTTTGCTTCAAAGAAATATGTAATTGCGGGAAGGTGATTATAGATTCTAAACTAATAAATTGAACATGCTTTTAATGCCTCTTTTTACTTACTTACCTAGATCATCTTTGTCACTGATAGATACGATTTTTTAAATAAAAGAAATTTTGTTAGAAATTTCTTTATTCCATTGGAATATGCTTATACTCAATCAATCACGTATTTCTGGCAAAAATGTTTCGATTCTTCCTTCATGGTTTATTCGTTTAAAAAATGATGAATCATGAAATCAAAAAAGGAAATAAAATTTTGAATTGAATAATTCCTTTCGTTAGATTTTGCATTTTATTGGAAAGCAATTGACATGTATCGTTCAAAATGAGCGAATGATTCAAATACACAAATTGATTTGGATCATTGCGAAAAGTATGAACGGATCCTTTACCGAGTTTCACGTGATTCAGTCGCACAGTTATATGACGGCACAGTCATATTTGCGTAAAATTACGATACTTGGACTTACATACGTTTTTACATTTATGCATTTGTAATATAAACATTCTGCATAAGCTTTAGCATGCACTTACGCTTACATTTCATTAAGGAGAGTCGGACACTTCCGACAACATCCTTTTGATAGCTCCTGTTTCAGTTTTGATAACTTGGAAAACATTTATCCAATTCCAATTGCCTTGTCATTTTTATTCAGAAGCGTTTTCTGGATAATCTAATATATGTATTATCTTTTAAAAAATATTTGGAAAGGTAAAGTTATTTGTAGAAGTTGTTATATCTTTCAATCGCTTGTGTTCTCCCTTGAAAAATACTGGGGTATTTACCCAAGCTTTCGAAATAACTGGTTGTAGAGCTATATGTATGCATATGTATATACTAAAAAATAAATAAATCCTTTCACAAAGCTGAATGTACATTTCTAGTTCAACAGCCGATTTATTTATAGATTTAAATAGTATTAATAATGTTATTAGTTATATTCCAGATAATGAAGTACGATATATGTATAATGATGTAACCTTTTCACCGCAAATTTAATAAACAACAAAAATAAAAATTCATCCGTGCGTCATTATGTTTAAGTTTCACTTCAGTTTTCAAAGTTATCGCATGTTATTAAATATTTTGAGAATACACAAAAAGATATTGCGCTGATGGAAAATTCATAAATTATATGTTATGTATGTTTTGCCCGGCCAAACATGATTAGTATGTAATCGATTATGACCGACTGATACTTCATACATATATAAATTTACAGAAGGTCAAATCTTGTTTCCCGCAAAATCTACGTTTAGACTCCTTTGCTAACAAAAGCTTATTCAGTTTACAATAGCCTAAAAGTGTTAAAATACGTTTTGTAAAACTTTGTTGTCAAAAAAATTCGTGATAATTTGAATCACATTAAAAAAATGCAATCAACTAAAATTTAAAAGAAAAAATATTATATTTACAATTAGATTGATACGTATAGAAATCAACTTCGGCAGTAAAGTATACTTATACAGTGGATGTCTAAAGTATTGAATCGACTTACTCAGGTTGATGCATTATTTAAATTTCTTCTGGTTATACGTTCCTAGAAGAGTTTTAGCTTCATTCGCTGGAGAATTTCCCTAAATTAATTTTTTGGATTGTATTTTCTTTTTTGGGTTTCTTCAGTATTGTACCGCTGCTTATCCCGTGAAATTCAGGCCCTAAGAATGCTATTCCGGCCCCTTTTTTGCAAGATTATTAACTAATTCATCTTTCTTCCATTCCTGTGTGACCCGGAACCTATAGACTTTATTCCTTTTCCTAGCTCGTTTAATTTTTTAAAGCATTTCCAGGCCGTGTTAGAGCTGATTTCGTGTGAGCTCGGCGTTTTGATAGCCACTTGACTATCAAACATAATGATAATCGCCTACTTTCGGTAATTCCTACTAATATTGAACTAAATCAGAGAATTACTGATTTATATATAGATTTACCATCTCGTTTTAATCTCTTCTACAAGCAATTCGCGGATTCACTAGTTCCTCATAATAATCCGCCTTGCCTGTATATATGCGTTATGTGGGTCTGTTTAATGGCCTATCAATTTACATCATAAATTATCCACCCTACTATCATCAAACGGCTATATATTGTTCATCGAGGACAGGCATACCTTTTGTGTGAGATGGGGGATAAAAGAATTTCCAGAATGTTTCCAATTTAATTGTTGGTATTAGTTCAAAGCAAAATGACAGCGATCATAGTAATAATTAATTCTACTGTAGATTTCCGTTTATATAAATAGTGCCGCTAGGTTGAATATATTATTAGAGATTATTTAATTAAAGATAGTTCCCCAGAAGTATAACACATATATCAGAATTACATATAGTTATTTACAATCCAACAGATAACGATAATTAATACCTACGGTTTAAATAAAGTGTAAATCTTAATTGTCGTAAGTAGTGTATGTAATACACCTTTAGTCAGAATGAAAACCGGTCATGACAAGCACAAATCCAATTGTAAAAGTTAATTAAATCACTTTAATTGGTGCGAAAAAAACTATAAGGCATAGCATAGTTAAGCATATTTTCTTTGAAACAAGCATACCCTTTGTTGTTCAACTATATGCAAAAAATGTGCACTATTGGCTGAAACAAAATATTTGGTTAGAAAGTTTAATACATTCAAACAAATTATTTAGTTCAGTATGGCCTTAACACAATAATATAGTTCAACTTTGTAAAAATGTTGGATTGGTTCAATTACTTTCATGTTGTTGAGGCAACATCGGTACTTTGTTAACTCAAACAAATTTGCAAAGATTGGAAGCTTTTTACAGTAAGAAATTAACAAATTAATTGTATTTCTGCTAATAAATGTAATAATTAAGAGGAATTTTTCTCAAGAAAAAGTTTCTGCTCACACAGGATTTGAACCTACATACTCTCGTTCACCGGACGAACGCTCTACCAATTAAGCTATATAGAGAGGAGCATATTGATTCGAGCGATAAATCGCTTATATTCGCGATATTTAAGAAGGACGTCGGTCTGCAAAGATCCTGACCTCAAAATTTACGAATTACTGTTTCTGAAGCAAAAAGCTAATGTTAAGGACGGGCATCGATCGAACTGTCGTACGTATTGTCGTTAATGAAATAAACAAAACAAACTCCCAAACTAATAAAATGTCGTTTATTTTAGAGATATTGCGAAAATTAAGAAAATAATTGCTATAAAATCGATCATATTATTTTGTTACTTCTAGTGTTATTCTACCATACATATCACAGTTTAGTTATGATAAGTAAATACAGTTAAGTAACAGTAGTAAAACAAAGCATTCACTGTAAGTGATATAGACATTACACCACACACGGTAACTAATACCAGCAAAACCAATATTAATTCCAAATACTGCAAATCATTTGGAATAAATGATGTTTTTCATTTACCAGGAAAACTAATGTTATTTAAAGCCAGTCATCATTGTTAGAAACATGACTTTACTTGCTGCAAACAGTTTGGTCATTTGTCACATATAAAAATGAATTTTTTAGTTGGCAATACTAAATTTTCACTTACGGTTAGTAAAAAATGTTCTCAGTGTAAGAACAGCAGAATAACGTTCTTGTTTCGAGCATAGGTACCTAATCTATTTGTACCATGTTCTATACACGGTGGTCAGAAAAATGCAGACAAACGCCACGTAGTCTCAAATCTCTGTTTAATTCTGAGTCGATAATCTTAACTAAGAAAAGTTGTACAATGCTTTCTTAAGTCACACGAGCAGCTCAAAAGAAATGTAAATTTGGCAACTCTTAGTCAGGTAAGTACTGTGGCAGTAATCATTTAGTTATTTATTATGAATTAGGTAAATACGCAAATTATCAAAAAGTTTATGTTAACATAGATAAAAGTTTCATTCAAATTTAAAGATAATATGAAAAAATTATAACAACTGTTCAAATTGGCAACCATCAGTTTCCAGACATAATATTGTAGTCTTCGAGGAAGCGAATTCAAAACCCGCTCCAACATATCGGGGGGTAGATTATATCCTGTTTGTTAGCTGGAGGCTTGGCATACATCTTTTCCTTTAAAAAACCCCAAACGAAAAGGTCGAGAGGATTAATATCGGGAGATCTTGCTGGGCATGCTATTGGTCCGTTACGCCCTATCTACCGATTCTGAAAGTGTTCGTTTAACCAATCCCTCGAAATTCTGGCATTGTGAGCAGGTACGGTGCACCTGCTCACAATGCATGTTGTGCCTGAGATTCAACGGAATATTATCCAGTACTTCTTCGAAAACGTTAACGTACTCAATTCCATTTAGACGATTTGGAAGAAATATTGGTCCAACAACTCGGAGGTTTGAAATCCCAAGCCAGATATTTCCAATTTCCCTAACTGCCTTAGAATTTTCATAGACCCAAAAATGAAAGTTATGGCTATTAAAAACTCCATCTCTCGTAAATAGTGACAATTAATCTTCTGCCTGATTAATTGTCACTTTTAGCAACTGATCCACGAACCTTGTAATAATTAACCTAATCGATATTGCTAGAGGCACCCTTTCCTTTTACTATTTTGGAAATTATAAATTATCAACGGTTATGATAATATGGAATAATTTAGTAGCTTCGGTCGACGAAGAAGCGAACAATAATTGACGTTAAAAATCTTGTCTTGTAACATGTTGACAAAACGTGCCGTTTAACACCGTCCGCGTCCTGACGACAGAGAGCCTGACGTCACAAGGGCAACGCTGAGTAATAATAGTTATTACGGACCTTAAATGATATGGCCTGGGTGGATGTAGGGTGTTGCAAGGGAGATTCCGCAGGGGGTAGCCAGGCCACACCCGTTCCCAGTTCGTGGATCGATCCGCAACACCGCCTAGTATAGGTGTGGCTGCTGTGTGCGGCGAGAAATATAAAGCGGAATTTATGCGACCGACCGCTGCGAAATATAATCAGGCGTCCGCGATTAAAAGGAGACATAAATATACCTACCGTATTTGTTTCTGCGAGGTTATGTCGAAATGGGGGAAATAATTTATTTTCTAACATAAATTGGGCCAGAAACCCACAATATCTTTTTTTTTGCGTTAATACTATTAGTAGAGTATATTGAAAAAGTATTTATACATACTTATGAGCAGGATTATAGAAAAAAGTACCCGAATAATATCAGCAATTGCTTGCATCGCTAGAAATCCTTTTTCTCTAGCCTATAACGTATTGTATACCACCAAATCAATTGGTACATAAATATACTTTCATATAACTCCTAAGAGAAACATGACGAGAATATAATTTTTGCGGTATCTCTTATTAAATATAAGAAATAATCCCCGATTATTTTTACAGTTAATCCTTTGGCGGAAACTACAAAGGTCAATTTTTGCAAATTTAAAAAAGGTTGCGACAATCTTACCCTATACCGTAACGTATTCTTCGGGACGATGATATTGCATTTTCAAGTGTAAGAATGTAATAACAATCAATTGCTGTTGCACATATATTGGAGTTTCGCTTTTGATCGTCGGAACAATAGGGAATCTAATGCATCGGACAAGATGTGTAGGGTAAAGATTCAACAAGTCAAAAAGTTCGTAAGCACTGGTTGAACAATGTGTTTTCTTGTTCCAGCAAACGGAAACTATATATTTTTGTGTTAACTTTAACAAGCAATAGCGATAATTGTATGCATTTTTTTTTATTTGAGCAGATTTACTTCATGCACAAGCCTTTCATTCACGCATTGAGTGAAATAGATTATTTAAAGCCCTATTATGAAGCGAATGATCTACAGTGAATGCTATTGAAGATTTCTTTCTTAACTTCACTGAGCTGAGCCGTATATTAAAGGAAAGCAGCACTAGTAGTGCGAGTGGAGTACAACACCAGGGCGACACTTAGGCAGAGTGCACACCGGAGTGACACGCTCTAACACGACAAGCGACACAACCAGCAACACGACACTTACCGTGTAAAATTAGGCAGAGCGCACACTGGACGGTGTTACTGGTTGTGTCGGTTGTCATATTCGTATTTTCTTGTCGTATCACTCCTTAGAGTGAGGCGACAAGATGAGCAACAATAATGTTTAATAGATATGTGAAAAACATACTACCAACGACTGTTAGTTACGAAAATAATGAAATTGAAACACCAACAAAATAAGTGAGGATAAACAAAAACAATTGGCAACTGCTAAACGAATCACATAAACACACAATTTTAAAATTAATACCATCCTTTGATCCTGTACCAACAAAATAACATCTGTTAAAAGATTAATGCAAATAACGGGGAGGGAGACATCTCGATTGCAAGAAACGCATCCTTTTTCGAAAAATACTTCCATCCACATTCAATCTTAAACGATCATTCCCCCAATTCGCAATCGACCACTCCTCCAAGAAATATTAAGAATATAGAATATAGAATAATAATAATTGTTTGTTGTTTTTCTTGGTTTTAACGGAATGTTGTGTTAAATATTAAACAAACAAAAAACGAAATTTCAATGGAAATTTTAATGACGTTTCGCTTTTGTATACAAAAGCTTTATCATATTTTAAATATTCATCTATCGAATACGGTTCTATTGTGCAAATGTATTTTGGATTTTTTTTCTTAAAGTTTACGAATCCACCTGTAGTTTTTATTTCCTCTGGTAGTATATTGAAAAAATTAACACAAGTATAACCCATGGTTACTTCTGTTTTCAATAGCCTATAGCTTGCACGTAATAATTAATTCTATAACTAGTAACATAGTCATGTGTTTTTGCATTTTCCTCAAAAAGTTGTTTATTTTTAAAGATAAAAACTAAACATTCATATACATATGTATATACCGTAGGCAGTTGGTAAAGTTTTTCCTAAACTTTGATTGCAGCGACTCGTGGAACTAAAGTCCCAAAACTACTCGTAGTGCTCTCTTTTGCATCCCTAACAGCTACAAATATACCGAAGCTATTTGTAAAGATATATTTGATAAATATTTTTCGTGAGAGGTTTTTGAATATTATTTTTTTATATTTTATCCAAACATAGATAAAACATACAATTGAAATATTTACTCCATATTTTAAATCAATGTAAGTTTGATATTTTTTAAAATATTATTTATATGAAAATCGAGATTTTATTATACAATCATGCAAAGCTATTTAATTTGCCAGAATTAACTAAAATTATTTGTGGACAGTAACCTATATACATATCTTGGTTGTTTAGAATGTATAACATCGATAACAAAAAGCTATATGAAACTTTCCCGGAAAGTAAAAGAGAACAACATACTTGAAGGTGTCTAAAAGGGAAGAACTTGTTTCATCACACTCATCATACAAGTTAATAATCAATAATGCTTCAAAAATATAATACAGTAATTAAAATACATAATTAAAATCAAAAAATAAAAAATGAATTCTAAAGTTAAATAAAGTAGAAGCATACATCGTTCTGGATTATGAATTATATTAGGTTTGTTCGAACATGCAGTTCGCGACCGGTTCACGATCATGTGAACCAATCAGACAACACATTCCAGTTCCTGAGAACTCCAATCTGTCCTCTGATTGGTTCACGTGATCACGAACCGTTCGCGAACTGTATGTTCGAAAGCGGCTATTATTGCTTTTGATTTGGTGAGAATGGATGCATATAGCAGTTACCACAATGGGCTCAACATACGTGTGGTATACCGTGATCAGTGTAGAAAAATTAGTCACTGGTTTCAGCACCCTGACCACGTAGCAGGCACCACCGAGTCTATCACAAATATAATTGATGTGATCGTTCCAAGTAAGCTTATCATCGACATTAATACCCAAAACCTTGCAAGAGAGGCTGGAATTAATTATATGGTTCTCGAACGAGATATTATCTGAAGTATCAAATAACTCTCTCGTTTTGAATAAAACACATTTGGTTTTGTCTGGTTTAATGTTAATTCATTGTCTTCCATCCACTGAATTATTCTTAAGTATAATGAAGAACCTGATTCGTGGAGAGACATAAACGTCTCACCAACCAATATATTTGTGTCATCGGCAAAATTAATTCTGGTTTGATTTTCAGTAGCATTGGCAAAATGTCATTTATGAAATTTAAAAGAGAAATGGTCCTAGAACATTGCCTTCGAGTACTCCTATGGCTGTGTCTATTGGTTTCAAAAATATATCTACTTGTGGAGAAGTTAGCTTAACAGCTTGTCTTCGGCCGTGAAGATAAGATCTACACCAATCGTGGGGGACACCCCTTATTGCATGACAACGCATTCTATCTAAAAGGAGTTCATATGACATTGGATCGAATGCCTTTGTGAGGTCTAAAAATAATCCTGCCGCTAAACTATTCAAAAGCTTCCGCGATCAGTTCGGTGTACGTAAATAGCGCGGTTAGAAAATTCCAATTTAAAAAAAAAAAACAAAAAACAGACGAAGCTAAGAAAGAAGGAGGAAGAGATGAATCCGTGAAGATCCAAACATCGGAAACGCCATTCAAAGAGGAAAACCATTCAAAGAAAAGTATTTACAGAACCGCTCAAAATAAAAAAAAAACCGTTAAAACCACAAGACTATGCATTTACTTGAAATATTTTTCTGTTATAATCAAAGCAAGGAGAAAGTGTAATGTTTATAGCTTACATTTTATTTTTCCGGCGAAAAACTTTAAAAATATTTTTCGATATTAGTAACCTTAATCTCTAGAGTACGTTATGATATAGAAAGTAACACAGTGTAGTTTTATGTATTATATGAATATTGGTTATAATTAAAGAATATAATATAACATAGCATTTACTTCAACGCAAGAACAGTACAACCTTTCTCTTAGAAAACGTGAAATATTTAGATATCCATTTGCAACGCTCATTTCATTCTTTAAATAAAAAGCTATTTGCAAAGGTATTATGTTACAATGAGAATTATAGCTCTAATAAATAAAATAGAATTAATGCCTTAAATAACTTACAGGTTACGTTTGTATATAAACGAAATGTTGCACTCCGTATGTACACTTGACATAAATAAAGGTAGCGCTATGGTACACATTCCTCTAGACCTTTTAAACGTAAAAAAATAATAATAAAAAAAGGCGAACGCTATGAAGTTTATTTTTTCACCTGCTCTCATAGACTATAATTAAGTGCTATTAATAGGTAGGTGTGAATATAGATTAAGCGGTTACACCTCTCGGATTAGCTTCGGTGCAATGATATTACCTAACACGTCTATATAGTGCCGGTCGATTAGTATTTACACTATTATTCAAATGTATAAAATTTTGCCATAATAAAAAGAATAAAGGGTCAGTAGATATGAAACTGGATAAGTTTTGCTGGAACAATTAACGTGTAAAATTTAAATTTCGAAAGAGTGATTCTTCTCTAATTTGCCTCTCTTCTTGTAAAAATGATTGCTTTTACATAACTAACATCGGCGATAAAGAAATCATGTGTTTAAATATGGTTTTCAGGATTGATAAAGGATATCGAAGACCTTTAACACTAGACCGGGATCAAATAAACTTGCCCTTAGATAAACAGTGTTATCGCGAGGTCAGCACTTATTTACGTACTTCTACATACATCAAAACCGATGAGAACCCATTTCTATATCAGAACAAACATTTATTATTGTACTAGTTTCTATGCAAGCATTATTGAAAAAAAGTTTTGTATTGAAATTTATTTGTTGTAAATAAGTTAAGCTTTGGTTTTAACAGATACATACGTATTGCAAGAAAGTAAAGTTTCTGAATGTGAAAAAGATGTTTTTTTTCGTAAATTTCAATTAAATATATATTAAATAATTTTAATTCTATGTATATGTATTATTACAATTAAAAGTATTTTACTGGGTGTACATTCGCCCACATGCGCCATCTATGATTCAATTTCTAAATTGTGCCTCAAATTTACTACTTACCGATATGTACCACAGTGAGGTTCCTGCAAAAGCTAATTTTATCCGAATATTCACAAACAGCCCGAATTTTAAATAAATTCATTGATTGGCATACCTACAAACTGTCATTTTTGTTTTAACACTCGTTATGGATTTCCGTCGACACGAAACAAATCAATACCTCTGGGAAATAGTACAAATAGAACTTTAAATAGTCTGCACGTAATACCAAGGAGGAATTGTACTTCTTTTTAACTATTATAAAAATACTTGTATTTCATACTCTGGGTAAACATACATACATGCAGAAAGTTTATAAACCATTTTTAAGATATTAATATTTTAAAATAATTATACGTCACAAAAGTACGTAGTAAAACAATGGAAATATTGTATGTAAATGAAGTAAGGTATGTGTGAATATAACACAGTGGTCGGCAGTGGCGGCTCGTGGTCGGAAGCGTAGGGTGTTCACAAAATCAAGAACATGCAAATTTTTAACTAAAATCCAATCATTTTTTTCGTACATGTCCTTAAATTTTCTTGTGAAGTCTCTAAATTTGCCCTTTGTAGTTTACGTCAAATTAAGTTCTGGTTTTGGTCTGTCCATACTTTTAACTTGAATTTTTTGTTCATAACTAAGCGAATTAAAATTGTCTTTCAAATATTGCACAGTAAAACTGTTCGCACCCATAGTTCTTATTTATATATTGTTTAGTGTTTACTTACAATACTATTTTGTTTGTTTTGTGTGCATTCATTATCTTTAGTACTGTATATTTCATTTCATTACTTTTTTTACGTATTATATATTTTCTTTTTTGTTTGTTGGCTTTTTGCAGAGGGATTTAACGACGCGGCGTAGTTTTTAACTGCGGCTGCGCTGTTACTAATTTATTTTTGTTTTTCTAAAAAAAAATCAATTAATTATTATTTGTATCTTTGAGGGAAATGTACGCTTTTTGGGAACAGTTAAAGATTTACGAGTTTAAGCTTGTGATTTTATGTGCGCGGATTTAATAAACGTATTGCTGCAGATGAAGTACCTCAAACGAAAATTTAAATCAGTGTTTTCAATAAAATACATAATTTTTTTAACAAATATATTGTCTAATTTCCTTTTTTTTTACAAATTTAAATTTAAGATATTGCCATACTTACCTATTTACGAAATCTGTTTACGTATTTACAAATCGGTAATAGCTAAAGAGGACACAGCGAAAAAAGCTGACGTAAACAAACAAATATGTTGTCATTTTTTTTCTAGTCCAGGGATTTATAGTAAGAATGCACATCGGAAGTGCATGAAGGTCATGATCAGTATTTAATGTCCTTAACATACTATAGATTGCTGATATGTTTTTTTATATAACAAATGTGGCAGGCGTAGACAAATTTACGTGAAGGATGTTGACTACAATATTGTTGCTGCATAAACATTGATATTCGGTATATGTAAAAGGTGGAATTACTCCGAATCTAGTAAATTCATTTCATTGTTAAAAGTTTTACATTTGATACAGTTTTTTTTAAAATAATATATTTATTATTTTTATAAAATTCTACTGTACTTAAACATAACATTTAATATCTATATCCTTTAACCATTTTTATTTTATTAAAACTATTTATATTTGTCACATAACAATTTGCTGCAAAACTTTGTAATTTAACTTTTCATAATGGGCAATTGCTTGTAAAAGAAATTTCTTGCTGTTTGTTACGAAAGAAGTGAGTGTAATTAGTTATTAATTTTTAAGGAATATACAATTACAACCAAAGGTAATATACATTTGCGTAGCAATGGTGCTTGTTTTTTTTAATTTTTTTTTCCGCGCTATTTATATTAAACGAATTCAATAACGTATGTACCTAATTTGGTTTTGCTCCTTTTTGTATACCTTTGGCTGTAAGTAGCGTTTTCCCCATACATAATTTAGGTGAAAATTTATTAGTCATTAGTCATTACAATGTTAAATAACTTAATTCAAAATACATGGAAAAAGATTACTTTACAAATATGATGTATTAAAAAAAAAAAAATAACCAATGTTTTATAATTCACTTATACCCAGAATAACACTATTTTTTTTTATTCGAAATTAAGCCTAGTAAAAAATAAAAGTAAGTCGAGGGAGAAAAAATTCGGATATGGCAATCCAAAGTTTTTATAGATATAGCATCACATTTTTTTAAAAGAATTATTACATTTACGTTTAAAGTTTGTTGGTTAAAGAAAGCAGTAAGGGAAGTTAACCTTTCGGTATAAGGTGCGGATTTATGTTTACGCTTTAAATCTGTAGAGGAGATCTTACGGCGCATTTCGGCAGCCACTATAGTCCCTCTACCGATGTTAAAAAGCAGTAAGGGAAGTTAACCTTCGGTATAAGGTGCGGATTTATGTTTACGGTTTAAGTCTGTAGAGGAGATTTTACGGCGCATTTCGGCAGCCACTATAGTCCCTCTACCGATAGTTAAAGAAAGCAGTAAGGGAAGTTCACCTTTCGGTATAAGGTGCGGATTTACGTTTACGCTTTAAATCTGTAGAGGAGATTTTACGGCGCATTTCGGCAGCCACTATAGTCCCTCTACCGATGGTTAAAAAAGCAGTAAGGGAAGTTAACCTTTCGTATAAGGTGCGGATTTAGGTTTACGCTTTAAGTCTGTAGAGGAGATTTTACGGCGCATTTCGGCAGCCACTATGTCCTCTACCGATGGTTAAAAAAGCAGTAAGGAAGTTAACCTTTCGGTATAAGGTGTTTATAACAAAGTACATTTAAGGCTACAGTTAACGAATGTCATTGTATTTTGATAGGAGGTAGCTCTCGTATAGTTAAGAGATATTGGCTTATGTATACATTGTATTGTAAAAAAGAGGATTATGAAGACGCATTCCTGGCAGTCATTAATAATCCCTTTTATTATAGATGCCAGAACAGAAAAAAAAAAAAAAATGAAAATTAAACGCTAACGTAATTTTGATAATAAAGTAACAACTCCCGACTTACTTAGGCTTAATTATGTTGATTCGTTTTGTGTGTACCAGTCATATGTCAATTTAAGTTTACTGTTTTGATTATTTATTACAATGTACTGCTGAATTACTCTTTGTTCCATGTGCACCACCCTTATATTTAATTCTGGCGCAAACCGCGAATGGTACCCGGGGAGGCAAACCTTAGTGTTAATACTATAGATTGTTACTGGTAACCTCGAGGGACAGCAACATGGAGAAAATGGAGGCTGAAGAAGCACGTGGTGGAGGTGGCAACCATCTAACGTTGATTAAGTTAACCCAGGGAATCAACAAGTTTGGAGCACTGGACCCATGGCTGTTCACGGCGGTATATACCGAAAATAGTATCCTACCGGCCCTAGAACAGAGAAGCTTAGCTCGTTAGTCATTCATCCACCAGTATAAAAGGAGTGGTTGCAATTACGTACATACATTGCAACGTCTATCAAGCTTCTACCACAACTCCAAAACAACTATCAAGTGTAGCAACAGCCCAAATTACTTGAGGAAACCGGCTAATCGTAAACAAAGAGATGATCCTGCCTCCGTGGAAACATTGAAGAATTCGCCAGAAAGACTCATATGTGGTGTGTTGTTTAAGTATTTTAAGTTTATTAATTAAGTAGATATAATTGTATTTTGAATGTTTTTGTGAATAGCATTAAGTTAGTCTTAGGATAGTTAAGCATAGTTAAGTACTAAAGTCCGATTCGTGGCTGCTATTCAAATTACTTTTGTTTCAATTTTTTAAATTTAGGCTGCTTTTGAAATCCCTTCGGTTTTCTGGAGGGGAGGGAGATGCCACGAATCGGCCTTCAAGAGTGGGGATAGCGCTAAGCTATATAATTATTGTGTGTTATTGTAATGATAGTAAGTAGGACTCTCTGTAAAGGAGACACTCCGCGAGGAGGTTCTCCGATAGGAGACTCCACGAGGTATTCCTCGTGGAGTCTCTCTTAATAAACAGCTGTCTAGTGTACTAGTCTTTTGGTTGATCCTGCCCCCGTAATACAAGGTAGGTGCAATTATCTAAGTATTACTTCTGAGCTACACACCCCAGTCGCGCCCCGCGTGACAATATTTATAAATTAACACTAAGTATTTAAATTGTTACAACCATGATTATTGTGTTAATTATATCAACTTTTATCATCTACAATTCTTTGAAAAGTACAAAACAACCGAAAAAAACTTCTAATGTTCTTATACCTAAAACTAAAATATAAAATTAAATTTAATACGGACCTGTATTAATTACTCATCTAAACTGCACGAGTGTGATTAAACATTGAGCACTGGCTTAATATCAGCAACAAATTAATAGACTAATATATAAAAAAAATTAAATTCCAAGCAAAAGAAAACAACACATGTGAGCCTCCCCGATATCTTTATCACACTCGCTCTCTCGCTCGCACGTACGAAGCAGAGATCCAGAAAACAAACAAAAAACCTGGAAACAAATGCGTCCAATACGGAAAAATATAGCAAGAGCGAAATAAATAATAATAATAATATTATATATAGTCACGAAAATTCTGTTAAAACTTAAAGTATAAAGAAATACACCGTTATCCTAAAACATCAAAACAACTTTCAAATGAAAATAACATTAAATTAAGAAATTTATTCAGATAATTATTTTTTTAAAATAAAAAACTACAGCAGTATGTTATTTAATAAATTAAAATGATTACCCATCCTTGGTTTAATTATAAAACTGTCACCAACAAACAGTATTAGTTCTTATGGTAGTTACGACTTGTGAACCGTGAGTCATTCATAAACAAAACATACATAATATAGTTTATCCGTAAAACACGATATCTGAACGTTGATGTCGATCGATTTGTTAACGTGACCCGAGAACGCAACGAAAGCGACAAGGTGCACAGGAGCACACTCAATTTGTGCACCGTTCCTATGGAGTCTGCCGTATCCCTCCCCACCTCCACTACGTTCTTTATACGGCTAGGCATTGGATAAAATCAACGTAGTCCCGCCTACTCGGCGCACGTGCTCCGTCGTCCGTCGCTTGCTCGCGAAGTGTATAAAAAGGAACGTCGCGTCGTTTACTCATTTCGCTGCGTTATATTTCACGAATATATTAAGATCGAGTAATAGATTTTATTAGTTTGTAAACGAAGGTTTGTTTAGGGGGTTCACGTGCTCATGTGCTCCTATGCAGAAACCGCCACTGGTGGTCGGTAAGGTTATAATTAATCTGCTAGACTGTTACAATTGAATTTATCACCTTATCAATGGCATCAGATGGGCATTAGTTATAGTTGGTTACACTGTGATACATTTGCAAATAACATTAAGAAATTTTTGCAGTTTACTTATTCCATATACTAAGTAATTGCATACTATAATTTGATTCACAAACCCTGCCACTTATATCTCATGAAGAAACATAATAAAATTATGAGCATAAAGAAACCACAGAATCTGTCAAAATAGTTGTTAAATTGTTCCTGTGTTTCCTATCCGTGAGTTATTCCAAATTCAAGTTATATATTCATGGCAGTAGCAGATTGGTGTTTAGAAATAATAAATAAATCTTAAAGAAATTGTTTAATGATTTTTAAATTTCGCTATATGCGATATTTTCTGTGATAAATTGCACTTAAATGCATAAATTTAAAGAGAATGAATTGTACACAAAATTTAATATTAACTTTAGTACATTATGATTATTTTTACTAATTAATATAATTTAAAACCAAAATTTTGAAAATATAATATAAAAGAATATGAAGTTTCAGGAAGAATTTAAATTTAAAAACAAATAAATCTATTTTCTAAATAAGTTGTATGTATTTTAGTTTGTGATGGGTATTTTTTTTATAAAGCTATATATAGTGCACTATAGTGAAACGTCAAAATCATTAAACAATTTCTTCAAGGATCATTTATTATTTTTAAACACCATTCCACTAATAGGTACTAACCATGGATATGTAACTTATTGAATTTGGAATAGTTGTTAATTTGTTGCAGTGTTGCAAATGCAGTTCTCAGAATTTATAAACGCAACTATTTAGAAACGCACGTTTTAAACAAATTTTAAATTTTATTTGTTTTGAATTATTGTTATATTCAATGTACCGACACCAGTTCCCTTGGTAATTTTTTCTTGTTTTTTTTTTTTGTCATATAACGTGTAGATTTTTCTTGCCTGACATTCATATCTCTCATTAATTCTCCTGAGGCAGGAAATAAACATTTCAGAAATATCGGGATATAAGTAGAGTAAGATATAAGTATTAATAAGTGAGCTTCATTTAGTTAGGTAAGTAGTAAAGTCTCGAACTAACCAGGTACAACATATATAACACATACAAAAGTGCGAAATCGGGCAGTAATATAATGGACAACTGTTTTATTACTCCGCCGCACCGTATAGAAGCCAATTTACCTAAACGCAGGTTTTAGTTAAAAATCTTGGAAGGAAATATTTAGCGAAACGGAAAAGCTATTAAAAATTATTGTGACAACTCCAAGAAGTATGGCCGAGTCAAAACGATGTTTTTAATCTCCTAAATAAATTATAAAATTATTTTTAAGTAATATAATGAATGTAAAAATCACAGGACATACTTTAATATCTTAATCTTTGTACTTTAGACGATTTAATTCTTACAGTAGGCAGGTTGGTAAAGTGATATAATGAATGAAAGTTGACATAATATCTTGGTATTCCAATCAATAGAGACTTGATGCATAATATTTCCGATTTTGAGGCAAAATTTTTAGATTTTATTTTGCAAAAAAAAAACAGAAGATTCGCAATTTGTTTACAAAAAATACATTTTATTTGGCCTCTTGCAGTTATAGACAGTTTCGTTTTCAATTCTGTTTGTGTGCATTGTGTTGTTTGGATTTTGTTGTTAATCACACGTACATTTAGTATTATGGGCAGACGTAATAATAAAATTATTATAACACAAACATGACAAAATACATCATTCTTCTTTAATTTAAATGTTAAACAACCTAACTGAGTCAAAATATTTGTTTGGTTATTTATTTTTATTTATATTTGTAATTATTTATGCCTGTTTAGTTCAAAACTATAAGAGCTCCTCACGTATAATTACCACGAGCCGCCACTGGTACTTTTACAATTTCAGATAAAATATGCTGTATGTGTCAATTATGTCCAATTCCTCTAAATATAGGGGTGAGTATTAACTTAGGATAAATGTAATATATTCCGGAAGTGTATAAGTATTCACTCAATGTAGTAAAGACTGTACTTGTAAGTAGATATCTATATACAATTTAGATTTCCACATATGTTTGGAAAGTGATCGTGATTAGGGTCACATCATAATAATACAATACCATAAATTCATAAAAGTGTTTATTACTCACAATAATATGAACAACAGTTTAAACTGCACTCGTCATAGCAAATAGTGACAAAGGGAATAATAAAAAAATATGCACCATTTTGAAAAATGGAAATACAATTATATGGTTAACTAACAATTATATAATTATCTCAACGAATCAACTACGTACATATCTAAAATTGGTATAATTCAATAAACAACAATACATAATAGAAACATACTGTGTTCATATCAAAATAGTACAAATTCATCTTTTCAAATATTGGAATGACATTTTTACTTTATTTTACAGAACACCACTTTTAGTGGTTGAAAAATCGAAACGTACAACAAAGTTGAACTACCAACGGCGCATGTTAATATATCCAATAAGAGTATAAAACGAAACAACGTAATATAATTGGTAAAATAGAAATGAGTGCAGCGACCATTGTAAAATGTACAGTGAAACATGTATACCTGATTAAATATACATGTAATACAAGATTGTATAACAATTTGAAATTTATAGTTTGTATTATGAACAAGTAAATATAGAGATAAACTATGAAGGTACTGTGCAGCTAATTTCTAAATTAACCAGTGTGAAATAATTTTCCCACTTTGTAACTTTTCCATTCCATCTGTTTTAATTGTGTTCGCTTCGATAAACGAAAAATATTACACACCAGTGGCCAGTTGATTAATTTAAAAATCCTCTACTTATAAATACTACAAATTGGAAATTTGCTGTATTAAATAGGATTTTTAAAGCTGATAATATATCTTGAAATACAATAAATATAAATAAATATATATCTTGTATAATATATGTATTTATATATTTTCTTTGAATATGCACTTAAACCTACGTTTCTTTTTTTTTTGCTACAGTATACGATCATTAAATACATTTTTAGGTATGTCTTTTCATAGTTATAAAATTTAATTTGATGAATATACACCATTAAAATTTATATTCCTATAAATATTGATTTAAAATACGTTTGTTTTAAGTATATACTATATTACACTTCGATATTTTTCCTTTTTCACTTGTTTTTTTTTTATGTTGGTGTTCTCATTATCTAACGAACCTGTACAATTTCACAATTTCTACCTTCATACAATTTCAGCAAATTTTGTTTACTCTTTACACATATACATAAGTTACAATTACATACTATGGCCATCTCTTTCATGAAGTAGTTTTCCTCACATTTCTATACTCGACTCTATTCAGTAAAAATATCGTTTATTCCTAGTTTAAGCTACGCTTCTTGAAACGCTATATACAAAATTCAGACTTCATTAAAACTTTGTTATGTTATTCTATTAAATATTGTGAAAAGCAATTGTTTTTACTACTAGGGATTGAATTTTTGATTGTTTTGGTGATATTCGTTCTTTATCGACTACAATTTTCTCTAGGTTTAATTTTTTGATGCTTTTGCGAATTTTAACTGGTTCCAATAATAAGCTTCTCAGTGTTTAGGTAGATATTCTAGATCGAAAGAATTAATCTATTTATGCTTATTATATAGCATGGTGAAAGCAAAATCTCTAGTATAAACGCTAGATTTTACGTTAAATTACGGATATTAGGTACTCGACTATATTTATATGATAATTCAAAAATATTTTCCGGATAGGTATATTATATATTATACTACAGTTGTAGTATTGTAATCTATTTTTAAAACTGAACGAAATAGTTTTATAAACAAACTTCGTTACATAGTTTTATTTAATTCACTTATTTGAATTATTATATTATAACATTCTATTTGTGATCATTTTATGGTTAATAAAGAATAAAATTTTTAAACGAATAACAGTTATTTACAAGGATGGAATATAATAATTACAATATAACATTTCGACAATAGAAATTTTCCCGCCTGCAGGTACTCGTTAGTTTTTTTTTCTTTTAAACAAATACTACCAACTATATACATTCCTTGTAATTGACAATTTTACAAACGCTTTATCAAATTATTATTGCGGTATAATTTTATCGATACATGAGCGAACATTTTGCGGGAAAGGACAGTTACAATAACGCATTTACATTTAAATCAATATAAATATTGATTGAAAAACACAAAATTTCTAGCATATGAGATGGAGAACAATAGATATTGTGTTTTAGTATTCACTAAACATCAGAGTCGTTATTCTGCTATGATATATCATATCAAAATGTTTGCAAAAATCACAGGATATACTTTAATATATATTTTAACTCCCTTTCTTTCATTTCTACTTTCTAAAAACAAAGGTTTAATTAGATTTTCAGAATCATTTCAAAAATATACGTAAGCCATTTTTATTAATTGTGCTTATGACATTCTTCTGAAACTAAAAACAATAAAACGTACACTTTGAGCACCAACATTAGTTATTTAACTAGGCGTAATATAAATATACTTACAAAAAATCCATTTGTTTGCTAATAATATAGGTATATGTTTTAAAATGTATAATTAGTATTTGGATTATATACAGACAGGTTAATTATGTACTGTAAGTATTGCAACGAAATTGTTTGTACAGCATGTTCTCGATATAACTCCACATCTGTTCTATTTTATTTTCATATATTTATAATATTTACACTGTGTATTAACTATGTATGATATGTATGAGCAGAACTATCCAAGTTTGTAATGTAAGAAACAAGTAAGTTATTCACTAGTTCGTCAAGTAAATGAACATAGTAATCAGCTTTTATTGTAAAGTTGATCATTTACAAAGGAATTTTTATTTTGCGCAGTGTTGATTAAAATAATTAATGGTATTGCACATGTTTTCTTTTTTTATTATTATTAAGATAAATCTGCCGTAGAGGAAAAACGTCAAGAGATCTTTACTTAGCTCATGAACTTCAAGGTAAAATATTACAATACTCATGGAATTTTAACTATTTTCTTGATAAAAAGATGGAAAGGGATATCAACCAAATGTACCACATTTCCTCTTTAATAATGTTATTTTATTTATGTAAATTAAGTTAGACAGTGAATTTTTTAAACTTTATTTTAAAACGAAAAATAAATATGCTTTTGTATGTTCTTAAAATTTTAGCGTGAAAGAAACACAATTTTTATGTAGCGGATATTTATGCGGTTTGCCATGTTCACAAATTTTAGATTGTTTAAAAGAAACTTTTATGCTAGGTATAGTATAAAATTAACTCATTCGTAAGACATCAATTTGAACGAATCACTCCAAACATACATCATAATTTATCATTAAAAAAAAAAATAATGGTTTTCGCAGGAGCTTGACCATTCCTAAGTTTCTGATTTCCACAAATAAAATTTGATTTCGTTACAAATTAATGCAATATAGACTCGAATAAAGCATAGTGATTGTAAAGAATCCGTTAATATTCACGTGCCACTTTCAAAACTGCTATTCTGTAATGAATTCTGCGGTAGGATGAGTACCATGTTATTAACAAGTGTTGTATTCAAAGATTTACGATTACACAATTAAGAAGAAGAATTTGTATTGCCTCCGGTTAGGTTTCCCGGCTTAAGGCGTTACTAACTCTTTTGAAAAGTCGTGCGAGTGGGATTGAAGCGTTAGTGAGTGAATGTCGCAAAAGTGAAGATATAATCTAAATGGCAGATTATGGCAGATGAATATACCCGGTCTTATCCATTACGTAAGTACACAAACTGTTATTATCCTTTTTGTATTGCTTTTCAAATCAATCCTACTTCTTCGTAGCAATGGTAGTAATACTAATTGGTTAGTAGAAGTGTATTGGTATGAATGATACATATAGATAGACTGCATTTAGAATTTAAAAAATATCTACGTTCTACAGTGGCAGTGGAAATTACTTAAGAGACTTGAAAAGTCGTGAAAAAATCTTTTGAAAATTTTCACCGCGTTTATTTTTACGTCTTACTTTGTGTGTATTTCAAACACCAAAATCATTTATGTAAAGTAAACTGAAAATAATAGTTGCTAACATGTGTTATTATTAATCAAAAGTTAAGTATCATATTTAAGATATTTAGTTTTTTATTATTATGTAAGTATATGCTGTATATTTACTATATATTTAAGCTATATAATTTATAAGATTAAATTTACTACTAAACTATAGACTAATATTCTAACTACATTATAGTATATTATCATTGTTTAAAGTTACTCGTGTTAGGGTTCCATTAATTTTATGTGCTTTGGAATTATAATTTTTCGTTAGTAGTTTCAGTCTTTTATTTAGAAAAATACCAACTATAATAAATGTTTTAAGGTTTCTTTCTGTTTCATATATGTAATATTATATACTTTTGTGGATTTAAAATTTTGCTTTTTCAGTTTTGTAGTATTGATTGTAATTTTTATACTAAATTTGCTCTATATGCCGTTTAGAAAAAGTCGGATCAATATTGGAACTTAACGACGAGTAACTTCTAACAATAAACCTACAATCACAGCTTAAAATCCTTTATATATTTATATATGTATAATCAAGAAATAGTTAGGTCATACAGTGTCTAAACATCTCACTTTTGTTGTCGTTCCATTGCATTCGCGTAAATGCATTGAAAATTTACCAATTAACAGCCAAAGAAGACATCGTTAAAAATATTTATATTTTCTTCATTAAAGAGATAATAACTGATGATGACGACAAGGACACTATGATTAGCATATCCTTATAATTATTAATATTTCTTATAAAGTGTACGTATAATTAATAGTTATAATAATAGTTTTACTATATTTTCTTCATTTCGCTTGGCGATAATGAAGTCTTTTAAAATGAAAGCCACTTAGTGACACTTACCGAATAGACCAAGTAGTAAGTTTACATTTTTTAAATAATGTACAGCATAAATGCAGAAGGTAAATACAGTAGAACACCATTAATCAGACCAGGCTGGGATTGGACATAGGTTCGTTGCTGTGAAAACTAGAGCCTATCTGTAAATATAGGCGTAAAGGACAGGGTATAACAGCAACGTATACGTAATAAATATATAGGGTGGGATTCTATGCAGATCTGTAGCACTTATAAGGTTACGTCCAAGTTTGTAGGTATGTATTTTAGATGTTTACAGACTTGCAGATAATTTTACAAATGCTATAGATCTGCATAGAATCCCGCCTTTAGTCACATATTTTCTTTTAAGAAATCTATAAACAAAAACCTTTTTGTAATATTAAGAAACCTAGGCAACAAGCCGCAGATATTTTCTATGTGCCTACATAAATATTTTAATTAGGTATAATAAAAATAAATCAAAAAGTCAGATTAATGGAGCAAAAATGCTAATTTAAATCGGTTAATCAGAGGAATTATGTTATTCGACGTCGAATAAACGGGGTTCTACTGCGCATATAATAAGTACAGAAAATATACTTATATACTATATAATCTACTCATTATCTTTATTCATATCTACAATCTTTTCTGTTTGGTTCCCCTTTCTCGAATCTGGAAAAAAAAATCACTTTAGAGTACGTGGAAATAATAAAAAAAATGTTTTTAATTACAAATTTTGCTTCTTTCTTTCTTTTTTTTTGCGATTTTAAGTCATAATTTAGCCATAGTTTGTCTCAATGCAAGAAGAGAGTATAGAACTTATTGGAGATATGTTTTTAAGATTCTTTATGTACCCCCATACAAGATGAACTGTTGTCCCATCATGGTCTAGTAGTATGGAGGATACCTTGGAAACTTCCCTGCGTGGATCTTTATTTTGCTTCATATTTGAGTTTTCAAATCATTATTTGTATTATCTTTGGGAATTTAATATAGTTTATAGTTTAAGTTTTTTATTTATCTGGGTGTTTGGTTTTAATTTTTCTTCTCTTTTTTGTTTCTAAGCTTCTGTTCCTATATGTGATTTTCTTTTAAGTTCATGTGCATGTATATGTTTATTTTTTGTTAGTTGTATGTTTGTTTGTGATAACTTTTTGTTTATTTTTTTATATAAATACCAGGTTTTTAGAGTTTGATTGATTGATTAGTGCTTATTCCTTTTATTACGTCATATACTTCAATAATATTAGGCATTAGTTTGTCAAATTTACAACCTTTTCTTTAAAATAGTATTTTCTTATCATTGTAACTTGCTTACGTTTGCTTTGGAAGTGTCTAACCAGACATTAAGTACATCGTGCGTGATGTCAAGAAAACGCTGTATAGGATAATCTTTTTTTAATTATTTTGTTATGGCTGTTGCATTGTTATTTGCTAGAGCACCTATATGTGCGTCTCATTTTATGTGTTCTTGCAGTATCAATCCTGAATAGGTACTTTGTTTGCTGAATCTGTTTTTGTATCGTTAATAGCAAATTATTGCAGCACTATATTCTTCGAAAGTATAGAAGTTTTTAATAATAGTACTTTACAGCACTTCTCTTGTTTTCTCTCAAAATAGAATATATGTATTATTTGCAAAAATGTACATGCGTATAGTTTTCAGAAAGAACTCTTGTTCCTTTTGCCCAGCTTGTTCAGTTTTCCTAGACATCCTAAACCATCTTGGAGCAGATTATGTGTGAGTCAAGTCCCTGATGGTTGCTTGACTAGGATATATTATGATAATCTCTTGCTTTCAGTAATTTTTGTTGAAATTGAACTGGACGCAATAGCTTTCACTAGCTTGAAAGATACTTTTAGGTATTGTTATTCTAGTTCACTGTGCTGTCTTACAATTAGTGGCATCTCTTTATTAGCATTTAATGCCATATTTATTAAATTGATATTGTCTACGACTTCACTCGCTCTTCGCAACTGAGTTTTGGGATATTTTTTTTTCATAAAAATGATTTGGTTTTGATATGTCGTTTCGGGGCATGTCTTAGGTTTGGTCATTTTCAGGATATTGAGGCCTAGTCTGTGGTCTTCGTTACACTTTTCGCTCTAAAATGTCAAAGAGAGTTTAGTATCATTTAAATCGCTGCCGCTGAGAATAGGTGCTCTTTGCCTCAGTAATATATTCTCAAGGTATTCCTTGTATTTTAGAGGATTTAATTCTTACAGTAGGCAGGTTGGTTATTGTAAATGAGCCTTATTACTGCCGTGAACATCCAAAACAGTTATTCATTTTCTTGTGTAAAGGTTATTAAGATAGTCTTGGTTATGTGCACAATCGCGAATGCCCGTAAGGTTGAAAGGACTGATATATGGGTTATACAGTCGCTGGGTCATAGAAATTATATCGGTAGTTGATTCATAGATTGTTGATGGTGATAGATGTTCAACATACATTTAGGATCCTAGATAAATAATATTGTCCACAAGTAGTGGTACTCTCTTCTGCCATTCAGATAAGCTATAACATAGACAATCTATAATAAATTTCATTTTATACTTGCAACTAAACTTTATTTTAACAACTGAAAGTATAATTTACCCGCTATTTAGGCCGGTAGATGTGGAACTGGCTCCTGGACACACTGACTTTGGGTGGACATCCACTGACTGGCCCCCCTGCTTCTCTCTTTCTGCTCGTTCTCTCTGTAACCTGCAACAGAGAAAAAAGGAATTGAATAAACGAGAATAGCACATAATCGTATGTGTGAAGCAGATCCTTTTTTTTTTGTTTTGCTGTACTACTACAAATTACACACTTTTTCGTTTGAAATGTAAGGTGACAGTGGGTGAAAATGTTTTGATATCGTTATCCGAAAAATTAGTTTTGGCATCTTACCACCGTTGTTCCTATATTTTCCTCCCAAACGCTACGATAGCATTAGGAAAATATTTTATAGTTAACTTTCGCTTTAGGTTAAAAATATATATAATGCGTCTTGTCCATGAATCGAACTTACTTGTTCTTGGATTGCCTCATGAACTGCTGGATCTTTCTTGCAGCTTGATGTTGTCGCCTTTGCGAATAGGTTCTCCTGCAAACATATAAAATAAAGAGTTTAAAAAATTATATTAACAGACGATGTGAAAGCGACAAAATCAAATTAAATTATTGCAGTAAATTCTTCTCGGCTTTATAATATGGAAGAGGATGTCATAAAGTCGCGATACGTTGAATGGAGGACCATAAATTTGACATCCATCGTCTAGATGGATAATAAAGCTGCCATACTGATTTTGTATTCTTAATCCTAGCTTATCTCTAGGGTGATATCCTCGTTATCAAATCTGATAATCTTCTTTTTGTAGGTACTAATCATCACATATATTGTTCCTTCTTAGACTGATACTACGCGTACAAAATGGGTATAGAATCGAGAAGATTTTACGAAAATACAAATAGCTTCACAGAAGCGCATATGCCATAACAAAAAAAGAAGTTAGAATACAAGAAGGTATAATTACATATGTGAAGGTCTGTCGCTTGCATAGAAATAAGTCATTCCAATATTGAGATCGATATCAAGGAAGCTGTAACAGAAGAACTTACACACATCGAGGACAACTACACATCAAAAGATAATTTCAATACTATAGTGACCTGATGAAAGCAAGCAGAATTGCAAACACAGTGTTTAAACTATAAGAAAATGTAGATACATGCAACGAAAACAAGCATAATCTATATAGGTTTTCTTTTAATACATATGTTACACATTTCGCAAAATTAAACGAAAAGGTTTATAGTAGACTCACTTTAGACCAGCTGATGGTGTGCCTTCCCTACTTCCTCTGCTTCCTTGCTCTTTGTAGTTGCGGTAGTAATTCTGGATGCATACGGCTGCTTCTTGACTTTTCTTAAATCGTTTATGCTCACAATACGACCTGTATCCATTTTGTATCACCATGGCCGCGTGAGTCATCTGCTTGAAATAAGCATATTGCTTATATCTCCTGTAGTAATTCTGTATTATAACAGCAGCGGCTCGTTCTTTATCTTGTTCTTGCTGTAGTCGTCCTTTATACGATCTGTAAGCTTTCTGAATGATTTTGGCGGCTTCATAAAGTTCTCTTTGTTCTCGATCTGGAAACAAATGCGGTAATAATGTCAATTTTGATGATCACTGGTACTGTTACCAGATAGGGTTAAGTTGGAGAAATCTTTTTCAAAAACTGTTCCGGAAGCTTGGAAAAATTCGCAAAAGTCGGCTGTAGTTGGGGGTGGCGACGGCGAATCCAAAGTGAATGAACAGGGCGATTGAAGGCAACTTGAAGAAGCTGGACTCAAGCTAGAAGCCGGTGTTGCCACATCGCAATGTCTAAAATCAGCATATGAATATAACTTTCAACGAATCCATGAATATTTGAATGAATAATTTTACCTGTAATTATGATCCGAGAATTCGAAATTAAATTCAGTTGATTCAAAACTTGATGCAGCTGAGTGATCAAGAAGAGGCTCCATGAAAACATCCGACAGTGTGTCGCTAGTCTCTGGTGGTCCAGGACTACTGTCTAAGAGCATATCTTCGCTTTCATTCTGGAAGATTTATAGCATATGCAATCGCAGTAACAGTTTTAAATGAAACTACTTTACCTTTATTCGATCTGGCATCGCAGCAATTATTTGTTCAGCTAATGTTAAGACCCTAGCATCTTGTTCCCCTAAAAAAATTGGTCGTTAAATGGCATTAATTTCAATTTCACGTTTTTAAGGTTTTTTTGAGGAAGAATCTATAAGTTTCCATGGTTACCCAATTCATGGCCAGAAAAATAATAAACAAAACAAATATATAAATCTTTCCTGCGTTTCCTCTTGTAGATAAATAGTTTGGTCTAAAAACTGCCAACTGCTCAACATAAAAGGCTTTCAATTCAACGAATAAAGATATTTTTTTGACCACAAATTGTTAATAAGCTCATAAAAATAAAGCAACTCTCCAACTAGGTAAACACCAAGAAGGGAAAAGCATATCCCACTTACGGAAGCAAACAAAAAATGACAACAGAAGGAAACGTAACAAACGATGCACAAGCAAAATGCAAACATGATGTAGGAGGTAAAAATGTTTTATATGTATACTCTTTTAGATCTGGTTTAATTGAAATTCGCTATAACTATGTAAATAATTAAATGCTATAAACATGTAAGTCGATTGGTTTCGAGATTTTAATATGCAAGAAAGAAAGTAGTTCAGTAACGGTAGCGGTATACGTAAAAAATATAAGTAAACGGTAAAATGTAATATGTTGTATATATTTGGTAAATTATCTTAGTGCAGTTTAGATGAAACTATACCTATGGGTTAGTACCTAGTAAGAGAACTAGTTAGTTAAGTTGTTTAAAGAAAGGCATGGTATATAACATGACAGTAAAGTACGATTAGAAAAATAGGTACAACAGTGAAACAACACTGACAGACAACAAATAGTTGACAGTTTTTGACGCACTGACCTACAAGACTGTTGTGGGTATCAGAATCATCATCTGAAACAGCTTCCACATCAATCAGGGGGCTACTGCTTCTGGGGGCACTACCCACTTCGCCTGTATTCGTCCACATTCAAACAAAGACAAAATAATAAAAGGAGGTGAACATTACAACGTCCTGTGTGCGGTTTTATCATCATTTGCTTAAATTAGCTGCTTATTTAAATCGGGCCATCTCTAGGACGCGCCCCTTTTAGTACATGTAGATTATTAAACGAACATTTTTTTTTTTTAGAAATGTTTACGTCTTAATAAATATTTTAACTTAAAAGTCGTCAAAAGCGGAAATCAAAACTCAACGATTAATAAATGATTATTTACTCATGCAAAAATTTGTATTAAGAATATGATATTTGGAATAATGTAAAGGACCTACCTTAATATTAATTATTATATAACTTAAAATGCAAATATGTCGGTATTTTCACTTTTTACATCTTTGGAAGAGTAGTTAGTGTCAAAATATTTAAATAATATTTGTACACTGTACAAGCTGATTAATTTTCCAACTTCATCCTGGCGATCTCGTCTATTCTTAGATGTAAAGAGTAGGTTTAAATCTGGCAAATAATACTATTTTTTATCTAATTTAAAAAAAAAAAATTGCTGTTACAATCTTACCAACCCAAGAGTATACATTTTTTCCTGAAAAAGTCCAGTAGGTGGCACTAGCAGTGAGCACATGCAACTCATAATTGGACAGGCCGTATAAAGCAGTCCTCAAGCGGTTGTAATCTCCCCAACTTACAAAAGATTTAAAAATACATTCTTTTCCAGGCATTTATCAAAAATTTTGATTGGGGTCCCAAGTTGTTTCTCCAGTTGCTTTAACAAGTTTGTAGACATTCTGCATATGTCTTTATTACGTTTGTTCTTTAATTAGTTGAATAATTCTCTGCATCTTGCCGACAAAGATGTACTTTCATAACCTGGATGATCTCTATTTCTTTATTGATGACAGATCATATAGATTTATTTTTTCTTTTAATTTTTCTATGAAGGCTGAATTAGCTTCTCGTTTCGTTTCTATTTTTTTATTATTGTTGTTTGATTTCGTGATATGTTTGGTAAGTCTGTTTATTTTTTGTCATGTTAGCCATTTTTCCCCACACTTCTAAAGTGTTCCTTAATTTAATTATGTCTTCGCTTAATTTATAATATATTTTTTCTTGTTTAGAAGTAGTAGTCGTCAAAAATAACAAAGCTGTAGACATCAAACAAAAAAAAAACGTTTTTTTTTTTTTGTAGAGATATTTACTAAATTGTGTGTTCTTTCCGAAAACTAAAGGCATATTCATTTGAGTTCGAGACCCAATGTTGCTCTTTCCTCATTTCTATAGTATTTAGGGTCCAAGATCCTTACCGCTATACAGGGTATTTTAGGATTATATTTAAAAAAAAAAAACTAAAATTTGAATTCAGGGCAACAAAATAAGAAAAAAGTTCCTATGAAGCTATATCCACAAACGCTTCTTTAAATAGTTACAGTCCTTCAAAGATAAGGGTTTAAATCCAGCTTTTTTATTTTTTCTCTAATTTAGAAACAATTGTGACTTGCCAAGGAAATGACTTCTTACAAGTAATTTTTATTGTAAAACCAGAATTCGAATAGTTTGCCGCATTTTTGCTTAGTGGTAATACACAATAACAAATAAACGACGTGACAGGACTTGCGTAAAACCAGCCTATTATTTTTTTTTTAAATTCCATCTCAAAAAATTTTGGAAAATGCAAAATACAATAGGGATGACCCACCTTACCACTTCATATCTTTGAAGGACTGTAAATATTTATGCTTTAACTAACGCGGAACCCACTTTCAAGATAAAATAAGCCTCTATTTCCAATAATAAACGAGATCTTTCATGACTAGCGCAGCAAATTAATCAGCCTGTATACGAAACCTAGTTTTTTGTAGCGTGAATTGTTATTAACATCATTTAGCTTCTGACTCAGTCAGAACTGTAAAATAACATCCGTATTACATATATACTAACTCGAATTGATTTTTAATAATCGATTATAAACTTACAGGGAGTGTATATTTAAGAATCACATACTTGCATTCCACAATTTCAATTATAGTTGCGAATCTTTTGTAAAAAAATTAAAGAGAAACTCGAAACTTACACAAAGCAATGTCCATTCTCCTACCAGGTATAGTATCGTGATCTGCATCTACTGTAGTGTCAGCCCCGCAATTATTTGGAGAATTCAGTGGCAGTGACATGCTCCTGTCGAACCTGTTCAACAGCACACTGTAAATTGCATTAGGATTTTCAATATACGTGATACAACCTCGATAATTTTATGTTATCTTTAGTAGTCTTCTTGCTTTTCTGAGCGGATACAGTATCTATAATTTGACCATAGGCCATGTGAATGCCGCTATCTACTGACGAGCGTTTAGTTAACCTTCCGTTGTTATTCCGTTGATTTTCGTCTGCTAAGAGAGACGTTGGAGATGAGCTGAGGTGCTTATTAGAATTTCCATCTGAGGATAATGATTCTAAATCGAGATTCAGCAGTTTGTATTTTTGCGATTCGCTTCTGGAAAGTATAATATTAGATGTGTAATCCATCTTGAAGATGAGAAAAATGTACCTAGTAACAGCTCCAGGTCGCAAGAACACTCCATCGTGAGATTTACTATTGGATGCTATGGATGTTAGTGAGGTAACTGAACTCGCTGGCGAAATTCCTGTAGGTGATGAGGTATTATCCACTGATAAATTGTTTGATTGTAGCAACATGTTCGCTTTATCACGTCGTTGTTCTAATTTCTCCAATTCTCTGACCAACTCCGCGTGATTGTTAATCCTTGCACATTCCAAAGCACTTTGGTTGAGGCTATTTTTTATGTTCAATGCTGTGTGATTCCATTTATACAGCATTACCGCTGTTTCTGTGTGTCCTCTAGCGCAAGCCCACATCTACAAATTAAATAATAATTGTAAAGACCTGATAAGAGAAGATCACTCTCTCGATTTGAATAAAACATTACGATTGAGTATTCTTAAAATTAAAACATAAACTAAACTGCTAAATATCGTAAATATGACTAAATTTGTTTATTTTATTTATAGCTTCACGTACCAACGGAGTGTACCCATCTTCGTCCTGACTCAAAGCATCGACTTCAGTTTCGAGTAAAAGCGACGAGTTTTCAGCTCGCCAGTGCAACATGGCACAGACCAATCTAGAATAACCCAGAGATGCAGCTAAATGCAGTAAAGTCATGCCCCTGTGACTGGCAAACCAAGAGACACTCAATTCTTCTCCATGTCTCCATGACCTTGAAGTCATTGTTTGACAGTAGGTGACCAAGCGATCTTCAAAATTTGATTGAGTAAACAATGCTGTGTCTTCGACCTAGACAATTTCAAGATGGGGTTGGTTAATGTTTACTGAGAGGAAAACTATACATACCACGTCATCTAGTGGTTCTTGCTTAATTTGAAGCCTATCATCCATTGCCTCCAACCTTTGCAACAGAGTGAATTTAAGTAAGTTATCGTTGGACCTTTCGGTTGTTGGTTCTTGTGTGGTGATTTGATCCTCCCTTGGTGGTAATTTATATTCAAACATCACAGAATTTGATATAACGTATCCATCACAAGCGACTTGTAATGTCGCCAAACCGGCTTCGTGAGCTGTAATAAAGAAAAAAGGGGAGACATTGCAGAAAGAATATTAATTTACACCTTGTTTCAAAAATGGAAAGTCGAATTTCTGAACACACCGTCTTGATAGTGAATTCTCATTGGTTGAAAGGAACCGCAAATTACACTGCACTAGTCGTGCTATAATCGTTTCTTGTACTTAATTCTCGAATTTACGAATTTGTTCATTATCGTCGTTTATGGTTAAGCTTATTACATTTCTGTTTGTTTTACAGCCTTTTTCAAAGCATACCAATTCTTTTTAGGTCTCTATAGTTATTATAGTTAATCGTAATTTGTAAGTAATTTTAAAATAATTCAAGGATATAAATATGATATAAAATAGTTTTATGTCGATTTCCATTATGGATGCCGAGCCTAGTGCAAGTCGTACTGAGGATACACGTGTTTGTTCTTTCTCCGATGAAGCATAAAAAGCCGTGTAGTTTACGCAATGATGAGAAGCAAATCGTATATCATTTATGGAGGAAGACAGATACCCAAAATTGGCTAAGAAGTATTATCATTAATTAAATACATTATGATGAGGGAGGATATTGTCAGAGTTAAATTGTTAAAATTCATAAAGATAAATAAAATCTACATTACTAATGAATTGGGCAATATCCCCAATGAAAACTGCTTTGCGATTATCTTCTCACTCACCACTCTGAACTTAATTCTTTTTGAGTTATTGTGGTCACAAATAAAAAATAAAGGAATTAGAAAGAATAAAACTATTAAATGAGTAGAAGTTACAAGTTTGCTTGATGCCTTAAAATATGTAACTGTCACCACCTAGAAAAACTGGATAAACCATGTTATTCAAAGAAAAGCTTTTACGAAAAATCTAGATGCTATCATTGAGGACATCTTAGAACTATTTATCGTTGCGATTGGGAGGGACAGCGGCAGTGAAGAGAAGATCAGGGTAATTGAGAACACATTGACTTAATTTTATTGATCAGCATCACCTTATAAGATTACAACAAACACATTCTTGATTCTTTACTTCTAAAGGTATTTGTAGTTAATCGATTAATTGGATTTGTGGATACTTTTTGCTAGTTTGTTTTAAATGGTTTTTGATATATTTGCAAACCTTTTAGACTTTAGTCGCGTGAGTTTCGCGCTTTACACTAAATAAATATATTAAGATCCACTATTTTTTATATATTGTGATTTGATTATTATTAGTTAAACCGTTTTTTAATTAAGAATTTACTTATATTATATTATATTAATTTACTTATATATGTATTTAAATGTAGTAGTTGTCAATAAATTCTATTATCGTTATTATTATTATATAAATATATATACAACTTAGCGTTCTGACAGCATTGTGAAATTACAGAAAGGGTGCTATTGCAGTCATTATTCTGGCGTTGATTTTGACGGTTATTGAAAGTAATCGAGAACAATAAAACATTATTCTTGGGGTAATTCTAGCGTGTTTTAATTAAACTTATTGTTATTTGGCTTATTCGTTGCCATCATTGTTACCAATCAATTTCCACACGAGATGTATTTGCGTACGTTTAATGCTGCAAATGACAGCATAGATAAATAGCGGCCATTTTGATTCGAGATTGTACTTCCCCCGGTGACATACGATCCTTATGATCGGTGTAAACTGTAAATGAAAGAAGACCGCTGATGCATCTGATGTTAAAATAATGATCTACTGCAAGTCATCAAAGATGCTGACAGCAACTGAAGTTACTGGTTTTATCTCCTTACACAATTTTATTATTTTAGCACAAAATACCTCAGCTATCATCTTTCATTTATACCAATTATAAAATGGGTGTGTAAGAGAGGAAAGTACAATCTCGAATCAAAATGGCTGCTATTTATTATCTGCTGTCATTTTCTACGTTAAACGTACTGCTGTAGTTTGGCACCCCGTTTTTCGCAAATTCAGATGTTGTCATGTTTACTCCGTTCAGCCTTTGTCAATGTTTCGAGAGAATTTTCACAGATGTTGATTTTATTTTATATAAGATTAAGTTAATGAGTTAATTGTTTAATTTCATTTACTTAAATGTCTAGCGCTCGCTAGTTTAATTCATTGTTTATTCTTTTGGACGTTGGCGTATAGATTTTGTGCGTTGCGTTGTACGCAGCTGTTGTTGTTATAAAAACGACTGGTGAATTGTATGAAGCAGTTCCTAGGTAGACGAGAGCGTGAGTACATGTAATTTTATATTGTTTGCTGCCATTTTGTTAATACTTTTGATATAGAGATTTGTTTCGCTTGAATTGTCTTTTATTTTGTCCATCAAGGAACTCTCTTATTTATAATTGTTATTATATTGATGTGTGCACATTTTAGATACAAGATCTTTTATTATTTTTGTTCGGGAAGATATTTTAGTTTTATAGAGTTAATTTTTCGTTTTTTTTATATTGCTGATTCGTTTTTAATTATTAATCACCTCGGGTTGGGTGAATAGACGCTTTGTGCTTGCTATTAGTTTTCATACTTGTTATTTACTAGAGTTTATCTTCCTGAGCAAATCAATCTTTTGCTTTGATACAGCATTAACATTGTCCTATTGTAATTTAGAATCTCGTGCAGTTTCGATTTAGGCCAGAACCTTCTGTTCAGGGTTTTTTTTTCTGCAAATTATAATTAAACTTTTTTTTATATAATAAAATTCTTGGTTGTTTATTAACGTCATTCAAAATTCTGTTCTTTTATTTTTAATTAAACCTTTTCAATTTTTAGGGTATTTAAGAAAGTCAGTTTTCATTCACTCACAATTTACTTTATGCGGTTGGATTCAAGTTTTGATTCGCGAGGGTAACTCTGAGTTTAATTGTTCTTTAGCGCCCTTTAAAAAATTTATCCGTTGAGCTAGCTAATTTAATTTTTCTTTTTTTTTTTAAATTTATTTTGCATTTTCATTATTACAATCAGTATACAGCAGTACGTAGATACAGGAAAATTCATAACTCATGTCTCTCTAAGGTATTATTTCTTTGTATTTTTTAAATACATATAATGCTTCTCTAGGTTTGCTTAAAATGTGGCCCTTGTTTCATTAACGTTATTAAGCGATCAAGCTTTCGCAGAGTGCTGCCTCAGATATGTTTATATTTAAATTAGATATATTATTTGCTCACAAAGAAATTTTAAGAAACATGAATTTTGTATTTCAGTGTACATATTGTGCGGAATTTCAATGGTAATAAAGAAATTATTACTGCCTTTACTGAATAGCAATACAATAATAAACAAGGAAAATAACAGTAAGTTGAATTACAATTGCGGTAGAATTATTCTCGATTTACTCCCAACGATCGATAAGATCAATGTAAAAATAACTGCTGTGGCGACCTTTTGTAAATTGACAGGTTGTCAGAACGCCAAAGTCATGCACGTGGATCCGTTAAAAATAACAACTGGCGCTTGTTATCTTATCTGTTCGTTGGCTGGAATAAAAATCACCTTAAATTTACCGCGTAAATTTGCATGTTATTTTATTCCAGATTTTGTGGGCAATATGGCTCAAGGGTTTGATGCATCATTGCTAGTTTTATGTGTCAAACAGCAGTTATGCGTAATAAGTTGTTGGATGAGTAACACTGACACTCGGGCTCCGTAAACAGGATTTACGAAAAAAAAAAAAACATTTTCAAGATTCCCAAGTGTGTAATTTGGATTTGGGCTTTGTTCCGAAATTCGTCTCTTTATTTTCGAAACAAGGTATAGTGTACTCAACCTGGGCAGTAACAACGCAACACTCCGCTTTGAACTAACGTCGTGGGCACTGCGCACGCATCAAATAGAACGGTATAAGGTCCCGTTGAGTGCCAGGGTCTGTCACCAAAACCTTCACTCCGCCTTCCGGATAAGCCCATTCAGGCGAATAATCGGTAATTTTAGCGGTGCCTTCAATTTGTATGTTGCTGTTCATCTCCCCTTGACCCTTCTCGTTTCTACTAACTTCGGACGGATTTACATCTAAGAGACCAGCGTGACCGGAGTCCAAAACTTCCAGGTCGGGAAACTCGCCCAGCATGTCGAAAGCGTCCAAGTTGACGAAGACGTCGTCATCGACCACGTGCGTGGGGGAAACGACTACATCACAGTTATTTATGAAATCCATGGGGTTGAGGTCGTTCTCCAAGGTGGTAGTCTGATGGTGTTGGACGTGTTTGCTGATCGTTGGACCTTGAGCGGTATTTACGTCGGCGTTCCTGGCCTGGTGGGCTTCCAGATCGCTTGAACACATTGGCATATTGGCTGAAAGGGTCCTCTGGATGTCCTCCTGCGACAGATCCAGAGTTTCGTTGAAGAAACCTCCGTTTATGATGGAAGACGAGTCGCTCTTGCTGACTAGTGAACCTCTAGAATCCGTACCCAGCAGCACGACGGTATCGTTGCAGTAGTTTTGTTTGAAATCCTCGTTGACATCGTCCTGGCCGCAGGTGTCCATGTGCTTCGAGGGCGTCGACGGAGCTGACATTATCATTTCTGTCTGATGCGTTATGAGGTTGTCCTGTCTACCGTAATCGAATACTGATTGTCTTATGTTGTCGTTAGATACTTCCATCTTAGTTTCTCGCTGAGTAAGCACTTTGCCGTTAACGATCTGACTAGTTTGGCGGCAACAGGATGACGGATTTGTATCCATCACCTCTTGTTTCAGGATTATTGGAGAATTTTTCTGATTATCGCTACTCTTGGACATGCTTCTAGTATTTGTGTTGCAAACGAAATTAGCTACTGAAACTGGGGCGACTAACGATTGACGCGTATTGGAATTGGAGGAAGCTGATGAATTACTATTTAAAATCAACAATCCGCCGCCGCCTTGAATTTGCGACAGGCTAAAAACTAAAGGTGGCGTGATTACCGCTATTTGAGTCTCTACTGACTTGACTATGCTGACTCCTGTTTTCACGCGAGTACACTCTCGGGGAATGGTTATTGGTCAGTACCATGGAATTGCCGGAACCGGTAGTCGATGACACTTGGTTATTGTTTTCGGACGCGTTCAGCCGTGAATTAGAGCTGGACGAGGGCAGAGGAGAGCTCGATATTTCCATTTTCGCGTTGATGCGTCTCATCGGATGTGAACACGTTTTCCCGTCGGCGCAAGTCGAATCCGGGCAACCACATTCGAGTTGTTTTACGAGAGCTGCTTGCCTAGCGACCCTTTGTTTCTCCATTAATTGACTGACTATCGCTTCGACTGTTTCTGCGGTTTGCAATTTAAAGTTCTGAAACGGATTTGCGAAACGGTAAGCTGATACTTTATGATATCTATACTGATATAGGGCTGATTCTATTGACTAAAGAATGATTAGTGGTTGCAATTAATTGGGAAATTTACCGATATTTCTAATTCGTTGTTCAGATCCGGTTCGTCTTCGCTGTAGAACATTGGTTTCAATTGGGACACCAGCTCATCTTTCGTCCACTCTTTTTTGTCGCCGGCCCATAGGGCCAGACTGGAGTTGATTACCGCCAGTTTGTTGTCGTCCGGATACGGCACATTGAGGTAATGCACTAAAACTATGTCAGGATTCTGCGAAATAGACAAATATGTATTAATTACACTAAGAATTTTTGACTGTTCAAATACAAGGCATAGCGAGAATAACTTTAGAATAATCCCTTTCATTAAAAGTATGATCAATTGTATTAAACCAAAAGTTTTTGCGTTTTCTATATGGCTAACATAATTTATTATATTAAATTATATTCCTTTTCAATGTAACATGAAAAGGAATATAATTTTAAACCCACGCATTTCGTCGGAAATATATTTTTCGTTGAAACAGTTCATTCTTTTAAGTGAAAGATCTGGATAGTTGATTCAATTTCTCTTTATTTTGAACTTGAAAATTTTGCGGATTGGCGGAAAACCGTAAGTATTCTGAATCAAGAGGTTTTTGCTTTTCTTATAACACTTATTCATTTTACACTTTTATGTGGTGTTACAGAAAAGCGTAAACATTTTGAGTCCAGAAATTTTCCCTTTTATTGTAATATCTTTTCATTTTAGAGTAGATAATATGATGAATTTAGATTTAACTCTTAGACGAAATAATTTCAATTAAGGGGTTTCTGCTGTGGTTGTAACAATTTTAAACGTTCAAACACTTTACTGTTGTAAAGTGCATTGGCTTGTAAGTAATGTAACATTAACTGAAAAGATTATAATTGCCCTCCATATTCCTTTAGCCTCGCCCGAAAAATATTCACTTTTCTTCATAGTAGCATATGTTAATAAGAATCTCTTATACTCTTGGGTTAGGAGAGAGGGCCAACAAGATAAGAAATTAGTTGATATTTTAACTAAAACTATCGCTGACCAAAAAATACAAGAAATTATTGTTTGAGCACACATTTAATCAAGGATTTCGTTTATTTCATAATCATAAATGAAGCTCCAATGACACCTGGTATTAGGAAATTCACATTTTAATTATCAGAAAAATTCAAATATAACAGTGGTAAATATTCTACCATGACTCTCTGTGAGTATGTAATTTAGCAGAATGAAAAAGGAGGTTTAGTTTGCTCTCGCAAGGTGCTCTGTCAGCACGCCTGGCGGGCAAATTCAGTGAGGCTGCATTGGTGGAGCTGATGGATCGAATCCAAGATGCAGTGACGAATAAAAAAAAACCATAGTGTGCGCCTTTCTAGGCATAGAGGGTGCTTTTGACAACACTCCACACGAGTTTTTCAAATAAGTATTAATTAACAGGAGGATAGATGGCCTGACTTCCAGATGGATGTCTCAGTTGCTGTCTACTAGGTCGGTGGAGGCGGAGGTGGGGCATAAGATCATCTCGGTTAGTTCGACCAGAGGCTGGCATGGCTGGATATAGTTGCCCAGGGGGCAACTACATCCCCACTTATGTGGAGCTTAATACTAGACGAACTCTTATGCGGGTTGACTGATCTAGGATCAGTCAAGGATATGCTAATTATATTGTCATATACCCGAGAAGAAAATTTC
Organism: Protaetia brevitarsis; assembly: GCA_004143645.1. NCBI lineage: Eukaryota > Metazoa > Arthropoda > Insecta > Coleoptera > Scarabaeidae > Protaetia > Protaetia brevitarsis. The sequence goes on along the minus strand of RXPK01002327.1, from coordinate 59,076 downwards.
AGAATACCTTCTGCGGCTTAGTTCAAAGAGGACTAAACTTTACGAGAAGATGTCGATCGGTGAGACTTAATGTTAACCCCACTAAGACTACCTTAGCAGCATTCACTACGAAAACAAAAGCCAATCTTGAAACCATAAAAATGGATAAACAAAACATAGATTGGAGAACGGAGGTCAAATACCTACGCCTTATGCTATACAATAAACTTCTATGGAACAAACATAAATTTAAAGTAAGGTCAAAAAAGCCCTGATGGTGTGTAGAAACTTTGCAGGGAAAAATTGGGGATGCAACCCGAAAAATCTAATTATTGGGGAATCTCCAGGGAATGGGGCAAAGTAAAATTCTTCTGAGAACTTATAACCAGAAGAGGTTTACAGAATGCATCGACCTGAATAAGAACAATGTTCGCATATTAACAGGAATACTTTCAGGCCATTGTAAACTGATAAGACATCCGAGTAAGCTTGGATTCGCAAAGAAACTTGAATGTAGATTTTGTCGAAATCGAAGAGGAAGACTTACCTAACCTGGGGCCTTCTGATATCCTACACTATCTGAAAGGAATAGGATTGGAAGGTCAGCTGTATAACAGCAAGAATAGGGGACACAATAGATCTCTTAGGTGGTCGCAGTGTAACATCAGCTTCCTCACATACATACAATACATACATACATTGCTCTCGCAAAATCTTAATAATTGTTTTTATATCAACCATTTCTTTATAATTATGACAAAAGGTAATTTATTTTTTCGCGATGATTCTTCAATTGAAGAACTAAATTAGTTATTATTGACCTGACTATTTCAATTCCACTGAATGGCATTACTTTAGTTTTCTTCTGTCAATATAGCTAAATTATATTCCTCAGTTAATTTATTTAGTTTGTAGGTAGCTCTTTGAATAGTATTTTCGTCGCTGGCTATTAAAGTTTGGTCGTCAGCAAAAAGTAATGGCAATAAATATTTTTGTCTTTTCAGGTTGAGTATGTAGTACTTAGTATTTGCTATCCATTTCCGTAACACTTCATCGATATATATATATTATTGTGATTTTTATGATGGATCGCTTGGCTAATATTTTACTCAATTACAAATAAAAACTTTTATTCTTAAATCTGTCTACAGATACCTATCCTTCTATGTTTAATGATATTCAAAAATACAATTCTCCTTCGCTAGATGGCTATTAGCTTATGAATATGTCAAATATGTCTCGAATTCACCATTGCAGATTATGCACATTAGTAATCTCTCCTCATTTTTACCAGTGAGTAGTCATATTTATTCTTTTATCAGTAGTAGATAGGTTGCCGTGGTGGCTGTACGTGTTATGCCCTCCAAATCAATAACTTGTATATTGTTAGACTTTTACTTCATTAATTATTAAGTTTATCAAAAACATTTGAAGAGCATAAGGACTCTTACCTAAGGCGAGTATACTTCTTTTCAATATTTATTAATATGAAATATCAACTACAATCCAGTATATTTTGGGTTCTTAAATGCCAATTTAAATATCGAAATAACTCCTAAATCTCCCGCTATCATAGGATGAATTCACAAACCATGCCCACCAATCTATACTTATTAAAATTTCAATTGAAACTGTCATTTACAGATGTGAAAAATGACCTCAAAGTTTTCGCAATGCTAAATAGTTTTAACAGGAATTTAATCATGAACTAGACAAAATACCTCGAACATCAGCTTGCATAGACTCCAAAGTATCTCAGTATAGAGTTTCCTCGCAGTGACAAACCAAAGATGTTGCAGAAAAGGGTCCACATCGAAAGTGCAACGCCGGTATCGGGAAATTCAGGGAAAAATTTCCTTCAAAGCATCCAAGGTATACTATTATTATATTCAAGACAGCAGAGACATGTACGATTCCATAAAAGAAAAGGTACAAAGTTAATACAGCAAATTTCTTCTAATATTGAAAAATCTGACGTTATTTTTAGCCCGATCGTAAATACATTAATTCCCCTTCGATTTCGTATATATGACAAAAGCATGATTTAACTGATATGACTTGACGAAAAATGAAACAACCTCGTCTCCATAGACCCCAACTCATTTTTCTAATACGAGCTACACTGAGTCTCCGTCCCTTTGAAGTAGTATCGATACCAAGGAAATTACATTGAAATCATACAGTTACCAGACGATAAATTCATACAGTGCTACAGTGCAAATTAATTATCAGTTGTAGTCATGCATGGTGGCTGCACGTGTTGTGTCTCCTAAATCACTAACTTGTATATATTAGACTTTCTCTTGATTAAATATTAAATTCATAGTCTAATTTTAATCGTTTAATGTATCGAATGTTCTTTTATTAATGAAACAGTGTAATTATCAATAACATGAACAATGTATTATCAAATTTTATATCAAAAACATGTAAAGAGTATGAGAACTCTTACCCAAGGTGAGCATACTTATTTGGAATGTTTAAGTCAAATATTAACTACTGTCCAGTATATTTTGGATTCTTAAATTCTCAAAATAACTTTTAAATCTCCCGCTATCATAAAATAAATTCACCAACCATGTATGTTTACCAACCTATACATATTAAAATTTCAATTTTAACTGTCATTTACAAATATGAAGAGCAACCTCAAAATTTTCGAAATGTTAAATAATTATTTACACAAAAATTTAAACATTATTTGGACAAGATACCTGGAACATCAGCTCGCATATATCCATAAGTGCTTCAGAATAAAGTTTTCTCGCAGTGAGAAACCAGAAATGTTACAGAAAAGGATCCACACCAAAAACACAACGCCGATATCAGGAAATGCAGGGAAAAATCTGGTAGATACATCGATTTACAAAGAAAATCTCCTTCGATGTTGGATATATTACAGGAATTCAATTGCTTGACTTGACGAAAAATAAATATTTATTTCATACGAACTACACTGAGTCTCCACCCCTTTGAAGTACTGTCGGTACCACGGAAACTATATTAATCATACAGTTACCAGACGATAAATTTATACCTTACCTTTATATCTAGCTATACTTAACACTCAATATACAGGGTGTATCAAATAAAAAAGTAAATTTTGCTTGGGTGTTAACTACACGACATATAAAGCACAAACTCGCCGAAATCGGATCTCATCATTAAAAAATAAAAAAAAGTTAAATTTAGAGCCAAAAATGTTTTAGTCCGGGCCTGATGCAAGGAAACATCATGTTAAGCACTCGCCAAACGTGGTATTAAGTATAAATACATTGCATTCATTTAGTATTATTCTTAATGGTATGCCGTAAATTCATTTAACGTCATTCTGAATAAATAAAGGCGAATCGGCTAGTGTGCCCTTGTAAAAATAGCAAAACTGAGGCATTTTAAATTTCTTTTTTTTATAAAAAAACATTCCTTATTTGTTAAGAGCATTCTACGTAAGTCCACAAAGTATTATTTTTAATATCCTGATAAGACCTTCGAGTTTCACCGGATATGCGACTTCAGTAGTTACAAAAAACGTAAATATTTTCTTTGGCTTTGTTGAATCGAGAGTTAGTTGTTAATAAACGGTACCACATGATTCTGAGTTATTTCTTTTGGATTTATTTAATCAAATAACGTAAAATGAATCGAATCGAATTACACAGAAATAAATGTAGATACAGAAAATTTGCAAACACGCCTTTTTACTATGATGTTGCGCGAAAATGAATCTATACATTCCCGCGCTTTTGCCGATACATCAAACTTCGATTTTCTTTATATGAAATCATGATGGTCCTGAAAAGGATCGTTTTTTCGAGGCGGGAAGAATTTAAATAAAATGTTCGAAGTGGCTTGCACTCCAAGCGGCGATCCACATAAAACTAACAGCGGTAATGGCTGAATGATGGTGGTATGTGGGGACAGCAATTAGGTTGGACAGGGCTCCAGCCCACGGCATTTACAAAATATTTTTTTTTCGTTAATGCTTACAGATAGACCCCCTGTGCATTAAGACTTTTTGATCGTATATGATTACAGCTGGTACATATTATTATATTTATCTCTATATCCGATACACCCTGTATACTGGATTTATAAACCGCTGTGTACAAAAAATAATAATTACTTCTACTATGGTTGGAAATTCATCATATGTATGTTCCAGAACAATATATATTAAAAAGCGTTGGGAAAAAGGTACATCCTTGTCGTACTCCTAAATTTGTGACTGCAATGTTGTCTTCGTTATCGGTTATGATAATCTTTGAGTTATTGTACATACTTTTGATTACTTTAATCGGATTTAGTGGATTTCCCGTTTTTTAAATTTTATTTATAATTACTAATATGGCAATCTCGAAATTGTATTTTTTTAAATGCCTGATGATGGCTTAGGCGAAACTTGTAGCAATAATTAATAAAATATTAATTAGAACAGCAATTTTGGGCTATCATTCGTTTTTCAATCATTATTATTATTTGCCGTAATAACAATGCCAATACTCATGCCTGAGGTACTAAACTGACAGATAAGAAAAATATTTGAAAGAAACAAGTTTGCTAGATAGAACAAGGAAAGCTACTCTATAAAACATTTGACAAATTGTCTAAAATAAACATATCTGTCTGCATATTTTTAATTACTTTTGTATATTATATGTGCGCGTATGTAAGTAAGGTCAAGATGTATATTCCAACAATGTTATGCACTTTAATGTGTAAACATAGCTCCTGTTTAATGCGATTATACCAGGTGTCATATATGGAAGCCTTACAAAATATGCGCACGTAGGTAAATGTGCGGTTAGCTTACCTGAAGAAGCCAGTAGCATCTTCTGTGGAAGGTCGGTAGTATAGCGGAATGAACGTAGCAGCCGTATATGCACTGAAAATAGAAGGAAAACAAAAAAGTTGAGAACATACTACGTATAGAAATCGCAAGCGAAAGAGAAGGACGGAACGGTGAAAGCATACGTAGGAATGAACTAAACAAACGATAATTGGGTACTACTTTGCGCGCATTCCAAATGAAACGCCAGGTTCTCGAGGAACGCCGCGAGTTACAACACAACAACAAATCCGTCCTCCCCTCGTCCGTCGCCTTTCCGGGCGCCGATGTTACGAATGCATTCAAAACACATCGGACTACTTAATACGTGCGCCCTACGTAGAGGAGTGCGCGCCCTTATGAAACTTTTAATTAAATAGCAGCGGTGCCGGCGGAGAGTACACGGTTTAGTCAGGCGATAAGGCCATTGAAATTCAAATTAGCGCTTAACGTTTAAATATTCCCCGATGCTTTCAACACAAATCAGATAAATTTCGCCTAGAATAAGCGCCCTTTTTTTCGGGAGATCCGGGCGCTTAAAAGGGAGAGAGAATATTTTTATCGGCCAATCGAATCGGACGCGAATCGAATAATTAAACCGGAGCTTCAGATCTGTTTAGCGATAAATATGGGCAAGAGTTCCTATTTTAATCGGGCGGGAATTGTATCTACTTTCTGCTTGACGCTACTGAAAATTACAATTTATAAGTTATGGCTCAAATTGTATATTCATACAGCCCTGGAAATTAAATACAAGCACGGCGGATTTAAATTGTCTGCAAATACAGATTATAATTTTTTATATTATTTATTAATATAACAATTATTATTTATTAGTAATCATATCGAAAAAAATATTAGCTTTGTTCCAAGTATTGTTGTGCAATTTGTGTGACATAAAAAACGCATTTACGCAATGCACCTGCTTCTGACCACCACATGCCTATTCTTTTTTTTTTAAGTTTAGCTCTTTTGGGAAACTTTATTAAAAGAATGTCTGCAATTTATGCAGCACAAATGCCCCGAATTTGAATTTTTAAATTTAATCTAATATGAATTACAATATTCTATTTATTTTTGTATCTTATTTCATTTAATACTTAATCATCAATTTTATTTATCTTTATATTTACCTTATTTTATAGAATTAAATAAAAATGATGATGGAATAACTGCGATAATTTGTCTGTTTTAATTCATCCTAGTGAACTCTCTGATATCTAATTTGAATATCTTGACTAATAATCTTTTATCTGCTAGGAGGTTACACTTGTATAATAAAAGTATTTTTTTTCTCGAATTGAGTTACACATGTTAATATACAGTTCTGCACCTTGCCGATTTAATTGCTGTTGTCGGTTTCGGCCAAAATAAGAAAAGCTCTCCATAAACTGTAAATGAAAAAAAATTCGCGCAAAACTAAACAAGTCTTTTGTCTAAAATAGTAACAGTCCTGCAATAGAGCGTAGATTTAAAATCAAAACTAAATAAGTCCAGGTGGTATCAAGATGGTTGAATTTAATGCTTTGCTTGAAGATTATGAATTAAATAAAATATTATAAGCTGATTTCGGTACATCGACTCGTTGAAGCACCCAGTTTTCACGCAAAACTAAATAAGTCCAAAAGTATTCCTTACAAAACTTAACAAGTTCATGCGTTGCGAACAAACACAAGTTCAATAGCAAAAATCAAATTTTTCAATTAATAATTACTTAGAAACTCCCAAATTTTTACACCCGTATTAGTTTAAAAATTAATAAATAAATTATCGCCTTACAGAATTATTGCACTATGCAAAGACTTTCTAGCACAAATAAAAATCGTTTCGTCTAAATTTCAAAATTCCCGCGTTTTTTAGACATTTATCTGTGTGATTCTATGCTAAATGAAGAGTGTATCAGCATATCCAACATCTGATAGCAAAAATTACTGGGTATTCGGTTTCGTGCCGTGAATACATATTAACTGGTAACATTCAAACTGCCACTTTTGAAAATTTTCCATCAGTAGTCGCAAACTGGTTGGTCGGTTGTGGTACAAATTTTTACGTTTATTTTTAGGTTGATATGGGCGCAGAATACCTTTTAAGCGGAGCAAAAGGGCATACATCGCTCATCAGTTCTGGAATGGGACGTTGAATGTCCCATTCAACCAGAGGCGAAGATTCGAAGTACTAGATCCCCTTTGGTACTTCGAATTACGGAGAAAGGCTCATGGTCAAGAACATACCTCGGGAATATCGTTATTGGAGAAAATTACACAACGGTTGTGTAGGTAAATTGTGGTTAAAATATTAATACATATGATAAACTTTGTTTAAAAATAACCATCGCTTTAGGTTGGAATTCGGAAGAAAGAGGATTTTATCAGAATAGCCCTTAAATTTTATAAAATCATTCGAGACACGTCCGTCTCTCACGGAGGTTGTCTAGTAAATTCATTCGAATTGAAACATTCTAACAAATATCAGACATCGAATGCGATTTTCTTCGCAAGAGTGCAATTTACTCGAAAAAGTCCATTAATTTCACTGATGTGAGGGGAATATCGGATATATATGACATATGAGAATGCCCATGTGACCAAATGGAACCGTTAAATATTTAAACTCAATTGAAATAAATGATTATTGCAAAATTCTGGAATCACCTTACATTCATTATAACACAAAGGTAAAATATAAGTGTATATCATAGAAAAAATACTTTTACAATAACAGGAGAATGCAACCTCGCATAGACGTCAAGTTTTCACCAAACCGAAACCCAGCGATATTCCCTGTCTTCTTGTTGTTATATCAATGAACTTGGATTACAAATAGATATAAAAGCCTTGGTTAGCTAAATTTAAGCAAAATAAAACACATTGTAAAAAAAATAAAAATGTTCTTTCGAATGAAACTCGATGCAACTTTGATCTGTCAAAGTCTGTTATAAATATTTAATATTCACGTTCTAATATTTGATTTCGATGCGTAGGTGTCTCGTTACTGATCATCTTTACCTCCTGAAGGAAACGTTCTGGAGGTAAATGCCCTTGAATGATTTGCCAAATGTAGAGGTCTACTACATACATCACTTGGATCGTCTGTCTGTTTATTGAGACATTCTATATCCTTTTTTTGTTATATCGTTTTCATTATTTTAAAATAGATAAACATAGAGCTAGTAACGTTACAATTAAATATCAATTGATTAAATCCTGACAATATATACCGATGAGAGTGAACTTAATTTAATTGTTTAGGTTTTTTGTTGTGGTGCTTTCTAGTAATGGTCAATGCTTGATATGAATCTTGTTGACCTTAACATTAAATAAAGCCGCAAACGTTTACTTTATAGAGCCAATAAAGCTATTATTCTATTTCTATTATTCTATGATTTATTACTCAATAAATTTCTTTGTCATTTAATAACATTGTTTTCAACGATTTTTAATAATAATAATAATAATAATAATAATAATAATATAATAATAATAATAATAATAATACTGGTATATTTGTAATAAAACCATTACAAGAATTTTGTCATAATTAGATTACTGTGCGTAAAGGGCACAATAGTCAGTTAATTAAAAAATTAAAGAAAAAATACAATATTTAAAATGTAAAATACAACGGACAAATAATAAATAATAACAAACAGGACATAAAAGTAAATACACATTAAAAGACTAGATCATCGATACTGTCCAGCTCCCTTTTCAATAATATTGCCTTAACTTTCGTCTTAAACTTATGGAGAGGTAGGTCCTTCAATTCCTTCGGCAAGATTTTGTACAGCTTGCCCCCCATGTAGTCGATTGCTTTTTGGGAGCAGGTTAGCCGGTGGTATGGTACTCGTAACTCATTCCTCGAGCGAGTTGAATAATTATGGGAATCCCCATTTTGTGTGAGGTTATGTTTATTTAGGTGGTCGTGCGTGACAGCAGCCAAGATGTACGCAGATGGTAAAGTAAGTATATTTTCTTTAGCGAAATGTGTTTTACAGCTGTCGGTAAATTTTAGACCACATAGGTATCGGATGGCTCTCTTCTGCAGACGTCCTCCAGATGAGTAAACCGTAGCACATGTGGGAGTGGAAAATGGCAAAATATGCCGCTTTCGCTGCTTCATGTGTTGCAATATGTTTTAACCTTCTTATGGCGACAGAGCAGATGACAGTGGTTTTGCCAAATTATCAATGTGTTGGTGCCACTTTAAATACTCGTCTACAACAATCCCAAGAAAATTTGCTGTATTCGGGTGAGTTGATAGTTTTGTGGTAAAGATCAGATTTTGTGTTTTATTTACATTTATTTGCAATTTGTTTGCAGAGAACCACTTTACGGCGTCGTCAATGGCAGCCTCAGATTTCTGTTGGAGCGTTTCTTGATCCTTATCTCGCAGTAGAAATGTAGTATCGTCAGCGTACATGCATATCTCAGCTCCCTTAATATTGGCAGGAAGGTCGTTAATATATATTATGAAAAGCAGGGGACCCAAAATGGAGCCTTGTGGTACCCCATACTTCACCTTCGTTCGCTGAGACTGTAAGCGCTTAAATTCTGTCAACTGAACACGATCAATTAGGTAGGATCTTAATAATTTTAAAGCTATTCCTCTTACTCCGTAGTACTGTAATTTGTCTAGGAGGATATCATGTTTAACGGAATCAAATGCCTTACTCAGATCCAACATATGCATTTCTGTAAATTCGCCCACATCGAAAGCTCTATAGGTATCTTCTATCATTGTCATTATACCCAATGTCGTAAAGCGCCCTTTCCTGTACCCATGTTGACTTGTTGTAAAGAATTGTTGACGTTCAAAGTATCCAACCAGCCTTGACGTTATTGCTTGTTCGAAAATTTTTGATATTACTGGTAGAATACTAATTGGGCGGTAGTTTTCACAGTTTTCGACATCTTATACATGGGTATTATTTTTCCTACTTTAATTGGACTAGGGAAAACTTCTTGCTCTAGGCATTTGTTTATGATGGTCGATAATGGCCCACTTATTTCTTTGTGGATTTGTTTTAGCACATAAGTGGACATGTCATATACATCCTTTGTGTATTTTGCTTTCATCTGACACAAAATTTGCTGTATTTCATCGGATGTGACAGGAGCTAAAAATAAAGATCCTGTGTTCTCCACTTCATAATTGTGCAATAGGATTTGGGCTGACTGCACATGCAGTATGTTGTTCCGATTTGCTCCCCAATCTGGCAAAAGTACCTGTTTAAACTGTCTGCTGTCAATAAAGTAGCATTCTGTGTTAGAGCGTTTGTCGATTTCAGTTCCTTATTGATCACATTCCAAACTGCTCTGTTTCTATTGTCCGATCTGTAAATGTGTTTGGCATTTTGTTCTTTTTTATATTCAGACACAGATTTAATGAACTACACAATATTTTAAGCAAACAAGGATTTTTTCATTGTTTCAGTACACAATTGGATGGTTTGTTAAAAATACACTGCACATTATTCAACAATTCAGATGCGGTTGGCCAAACGTAAGTTTGTCTAGAAACGAGATAATTCACCGTACCGTAATATTTTTCCTAAGCCTTTGAAGTAACGCCTAAAACGTATTACTAATACTGCTAATTTCATCCGCACTATATTATGGGAGTGCAAAATATATTTTTCCCAAAGGCGCTTCTGAGCGAGCCATGACCCTAGCCATTAAATTTAAAGGCTATCCTCAAATTTATTTCACAACGGATACTCCCGAAAAAACTTTATGTAGCACGTAATGCCGTTGGAGGTTTGGGATCGTATTTTTTCTGCGCGTCCAGTCGTGGGAATTCCCGACAACGCGACAACAAAATCTAATATACCATGCATATATGGCGGCGGTTCGCTAATAAGGTCGTTTAAATTCATACGGACCGAACTGATTCTCCTACCGACCGGCTTTGATTAAATAAGAACGCAGTGTCAGGCGTCAAATGAAAGCCGTAATAAAAATGCGGCCCCGCCTCCCTTTAGCGCCTCGGGCGCCTTTACGTCAAAGGACGGGTCTCAAATTTAATCTAAAAGTGTTTCGCGATATGAAGCCTCGCCGTTCATACCGTTTTAATGCGTTTTTTTTTTCTTTCTTTCCGGGATACGAAAGTATGCTGTTGTAGAGATATATAAAAATGAAACAAAAGGACGATGTTCTCTTATCCTCGGTCGCTTCTATAGTATCCTTACAACACTTCTTTAATTTCGGCGTTTTCCGTCCTTTTTTTTCTTAGCGAGCTATCCGCGTGGTTCATCTGTCACGTAAAACAATATAAAGTTATCGTTGTAATTAAATTATCTTCTATATTTAAAATTAAGGGAATGGACGCTGGGTAAAATTTTTATATTTTTTCTCCTTCGGTGTTTCAAAGAAGGAGATGTTGCCGGTAAATGATAAATTTGCCCGACACCAAGAGCACGCAATTTGTGCTTTAAATAATAATTTATACCTTAACAAAATGGCTTAAAAGTGAAGTACATTGTGTATGTCTTTGTTATATGACCGGTATAACTGATGAACTAACTAAAAGCAAAATTAGTGAAAAATAATAGATACCATAAGAAAAATATTTTTTCCCAGCAGGGAGGTAAGTGGACACTTTCCTATATCATCCTTATTTGAGGAAGGAAAATTATGCCTTTCATCCCTAGGGAGGAAAGTTGTACTTGGATGAAGGATGAAACTGTACATCTTATAATATGTGACATTATTGATAGATGAGCCCATTTATGAGATAATTGCTAAATTATTAGGTAGGGGAGGGTGGGGCAAGATGGGGCCACGAGGCATGATGGGGACATCGTCTTATCTACAAAACGGCAGTAAGCATCTGTCAAATAATAGCAGTCCTAATATTGACAAGTGCTGTTTTATGTTTGTTAGAATGTAGGAAACTTTACTAGTCGTAATAACAAAGTTATTGCTGCTTCTGCGTGAACTTTGCAATTTCCAGAATTTCGCTATTATTTTGATGGTGAGTTCAACGGCCAGTATCAGAAGCATAAGTAAATTATTTACAACTACACTTTTTTGTGCTTATTAATTTACATGTACTGCATGTATTTTCTATAGTGCGTTATTTGTTTATTTCAAATATTTAATATGTATAACATAACCAGAAAATGTCCCAAAGGGGCAACATGGGGCTATTGGTATGAGGCAACATGGGGACAACATTATCTCATTCTTCAGTCTGGTCCGTTATGCCTGGATATGCCATTATGCTTTCTCGAAGACATAATGCCTATTTCTCATGTTAGGAATAAAGTACAGGTTCAATCAAAGCGTAACAAGGGAAAGACAACAATCCTTACAAACACTACGTATAAAAATCTGCCACAAGAAAATAGAAGTTTGAAGAATCCCTAAGGCAACTAGAAGCGCTGAGGGAGAGTTAAAGGAAAAAAAAAATGGCAAAGAAGAAAACAGAAGAGATCAAGAAGCCGAATTTTGTAAGGAAAGCAAAGAGATGATAGATTTTTAGAAAACGTCAAGGAAATAATCGAGTTCTTCTGTTGAGGAAGATGACGCTCAATGTTAGTATTGTAAGAGGAAGTATTAATACAATGCCATGGATGGCGAGGTTGGGTACATGGAGGCTGTGCGAATAACGTGGATGAGTTCGTCTTCTATTGTCTAAATTGTAAAGATTAAGTTTAATATTCTTATTGTTATTGTATTTTATTTTTATTTTAAGTAGTTCCGCTCTAAAGAGTTTAAGCTTTGTTCCTGCATGTTTTTAAGAATCTATTTTTTTTTTTTACCTATTACCTAGATTTATGGTTCAACCCATTCTTAACTGGAACCCCATCTTGCCCCCATGGTGGGACAAGATGGTGTATTTACACATTTCTTTGCAAAAGTTTTTCACAACATCAAGAGTACCCATCGAAAAATTGTAAATTCATCCATCAGCAGATAAATGTTTAAAGATTACAACAAGCGTACCTAGAACTTTGTATATCAATTTGCAATCCTGATGCAGTGTTCTAAAGCTTAATGTTCCCATCTTGCTCCACCCTCCCCTATTAAATTTCAATTAAACTATTATTAAACAGTTTTAAAACGATAAATTTGAAAGATTAAGCCTACTATCTATCATGTCACTCACAGATATGTCTTTATTATTTTCAGACATTTAGTTAAAATGGGACTGGCTGGGAAAAAAATACTATTCAAACCACGTGAGGAAAGTACAATATTACAAACCTCAGCTTCGGCTCGGTTTAGAATATTTGCCCGCGGCCTGCAATAGAGCACTTTCCTCCCTTGGTTTGAAATATACTACTATTTCAATGTTTATTAACATTAATTACTACGTGTAATTCTAAATGAATAATTTAATCATAAGTGCGTAAGAAACGCTGAATGCATGTGGGTAACATTCCTTCATCATAGAAAGAAAACGCATATGTCATTGAATGGATAAATTTGTCTGGTCTGGATTCTATATAACCGCTCTTGTACCAGGAATATAGAAATAGGTTGCCACATCTCGGAGAGAATAGTTGGTTGTGGACCAAAGCAGCCTGTCGCAATTTCTTGATAATGCTCAGTTTTACCACCTGGATCGCCACTTTGCGATTAACATAATTTAGTTCGGTTGATGATGTATTTATTCATGCTGCATTTTATACAACTGACTGTGACATACACACAATAAATTGAAAAATATTTGAACGTAGTGCTGTGGTTTAGAACCCCGGGGTTCGTAAATTCAGTGATATTTTATTTATTGAGATTTGTCTTTGTCCATGTTCCGGGAAAATTCTCTCAGAAATTAATATTTTATTTTTGTATAAGATTTTGTTAATTGAATTGATCTTATTTATTCTTTTAATTGTTCAGTTGTTTAAATTAATTTCATTCAGTTGTACATATTGCGTTCACCTGTATTGTTTATGTTGTTCTATGTATATTCTAGAAGTTTTTTTTTCTTTGCGATTTGTGCGTTGCGATTGCACGCAGCTGTTATTTTATATGTATACGACTGTTTTCCCTGAGAGGCGCTTAGTTACCAGATAGACGAGCGTGTAAGTACTTATATTTTTAGATTCATTGCTGCCATTTTGGTTTTTCTTTTTATTTAAAGATTTGTTCGTTTATTGCGATTTATATCGTCCATCTAGGAACTCATTAAATAATAATTGTTGTTATATTGTTGTGTACACAATTTAGATGTAGGATCAGTTATTATATTTGTTCTGGAAGATATTTTAAGTTTAAAGAGTTTAATTTTTCCGTTTTCTAGTTTGCTGATTTGTTTTTTATTAATTAATCACCACGGTTTGGGTGATTAGAAGCGTTGTGCATGTATTTAAATTTCAGTTTTGTAAATTTACTGTCTGTCCACGTTTAAATTAATTTAGTTTGTTTTAAATTTTTGAAACCACGTGGATTTTTGTGAAAAAAGAATTATCTTCTTGAACAAATTTCTCTTTTGTTTGTTAAAGGATTTTGCATTGTCCTTTTTAAATGTAGATTCTTGCAGTTTTTGATTTCGTCCAGGACCTTAAGTACAAGGTTTAATTTTTCTGCAATGTTTAATTAAATGTTTTTTTTTTCTTTTTTTTATAATAAAAATTGTTGATTGTGAATTAACGTCATTCAAAATTTCTGTTCTTTTATTTTTGATTAAACCTTTTCAATTTTTGGAGTATTTAAAGAAAGTCAGATTTCTTTCACCCACAATTTACTTTTCATGATTAAATTCAAGTTTTAATTGCGAGGGTAACCCTGAGTTTATTTGTTCTTTTGTGCCCTTTAAGTTTTTTTATCAGCTGAGCTAGTTAATTTAATTTTTCATTTTTAATTAATTTTTGCATTTTCTTTTGTACCTTCAGTACACAGCAGTAGTTTTCGGTATTCCAACAATAAATTTCAAATTTGAAATTTCAACATTCAACCTTCAAAACATTCAGACAGATAATGAACTCTATTATAGCACTGTTTTCGATTACGCAAGGAGTTCATTAGGACACCAAAATAGAAAAAAAAAAAATTTTCATGACGTGTCAGCACTATTTAGAACTAACATTACTCAAAAGAAACGTATAAGAGGTATTGCATTTTTATGTACTGATGTTTAGCTTTTAAGTATGGACGGCAGCCCACATCAATTTTATAAAATCTATACTCCATTCCTGTCGATTTAAACGTAATCAAAAACTGAAATTACAAACAATTATTCGCATGATTAAACACAATTAAGTCTCAGTTGAATCGCACGAGGTTTGTCGGGAGATACAGTACGTTTTTTATACTATTTTCACATGGCATACCTTAGCCGTTGTGCCGTTATTATTAATCAGGCACTGAACGCCGGTGGAGTTTTCCAATGATCGTGCCCTGTACTTTGTAGACCGGGAGTAATTGAAAGTTCCGAGTTTCCGCGTGGAAGCTTGCGGCGGAATTGAAGAGAAAATTGACACGGGATTAGAACGTCCATTGTCCCAACAGATTTCCGTTTCGTTACGGCGCTATGGTTTTCGGGAATCTGTTTGTTCCCTTTTTTGTTTTCCGTTTTGTATTGGGATAAATTAAACGAGCGCTTTAGACGACAGCGTGTCGGTAGATTAACCAGTTTTGTTCGGTTCGAAAATTTACTAGGGATTAACTGAATTTTTAGTTAACCTTTTGTTAGCTTGTAAAGGGTACAAAGAACTAATAAAATTTGTAGGTTACAATTCAATCTTCTACACTAATTTTAAAAATATAAATAATTTGAAATTATTCAAAAAAGAAACCTTTAATTTGCTAATTAATTTGGAACCTTATGAATTTGAGGATTACTTTAAGATGTAGTTTCTAAGTTTGCTGTTAAGAGATATATTTACCTCTGGTACCTTTACCTTTACCTAATATTATTACGCTTTCTTTGAATCAGTGTATGATAGGTATATGTCAATATGTCATTTCTTTTTTGAGTTGTAAATTGTTTGGACTTGTTTCAACCCACTTATGTTTTTTGTGGCTGTTTGAAATAAAATTAAATTAAAACTAACTAACTAACTAATTTTGCTGTTTATTTAGAACAACCTTATATTGTATTTAGCATAATAAAGTCATTTATTATTATTATCATTATGTTTTTTCTTTTTTTCTTGAGGTAGCGGCTTTTTTTTTTAAAATGAATTCATTTTTTTTACCAATTAAAACATTCTTTGACGTTTCGACTAGTTTTTTTATTATTGTCTTCTTCAGATTTTTTTACTACAATTCAATTTTTTATACACATTTAACGACAATACAAAACATTTTAAAAATTACTTTAAAATTTACATTTTTCTAACCATTACTAACAAGGTTATTTGTCACGTACAATATTACTATGTGTGAAGCATACTAAATTTAAAGTGCCGAAGTTTATATTCAAAAAAAAAAACATGTTTTTTTTTAAATAAAGAAAAAAATTAATTCATTTTAAAAAAAAAAGCCGCGAATAGAATAATTTATTGCTTTGTTGATTACAAATGAAAAGTTTCAAACAAAAAAGCAGAAAAGATAACAAAGCAAACGTTAAATTAGTTATATTAATTAAATAAGCAAATTCAAAATAAGAAGGACAAGAAAAATAAATAATTATAAATACAATAAATGTAAATTAAGTAATTAATTTAATAAACATTATTAAATGTGTGCAAAATACTGTTTCCAGGAAATGCTCTATTTGAATGAGTAATTGGCTGTACGCCTGTTTAAATAAGTTTAAATTACTTATTTCATTGGTATGGCTTGGTAACTTATTGTAAAATTTCAATGCCACGTAAGTAAGGCCATTTTTACTTAGCGTCAATCTATGTTTGGGGACACAGTACCGATCCTTAAGTCGACTTGTGTGTTAAAGTGAAGTCTTGCAGTATGTGTTTATTTTTAAAAAAGAAAAGTAATATTTCTAGGATATATATTTTAATTACCGTGAGTATATTACATTTTTTCAAGAAAGCGCTGCGGGATTGGTTGATTTTTAAATTAAATATATTACGTACTAACTTTTTTTGCTACATAAATACTGTACTCAAGTCGGGACTGCCTCCACAACTAATTCTCCCGGCCCCCCCCCCCCCAATTTTTTTTTATATCCAAAGGTTATATAATATACCGTTGAGCTCCAGGGAGTTCGAAAAAGAATTAAACATAATACAACAGATAATTCAAGAAAGAGGCTTTCCCACCAATATAATTTATAAATTAATATACAAACAAACAATTAAACAGGGCCCGCTATACTATAAAAATGTTCATCAATATATTTATAGATCTTTCACCTTCAACATATTTGCCAATAAATTGCAAAATTTTTTAAACAATTACAACATAAAACCAATTTTCATTTCCAAAAACACAATTAATAATATGTTATGTAACAACAAAGCAAATACAGATAATCTACAAAAGAACGGCGTATATAAATTTCAATGTGGGGATTGTGATGCTATATATATATAGGGGAAACGGGTCGCAAATTAGAACAGAGAATAAAAGAACATAGAACACACGTTACATCAAATATTTTTCCAACACAGAAACAACAAGAGACATAAATGCATTGGTGTAGAGGGTGTTTCCTTTTTATATATTTGTGACAAAGGTATGAAGTTGAGATTGCTTGAAGCCTTAGAGATTGAAAAACATATGAGGGACGACAACAAGAATTTACTTAATGAATAAATTAACTACTCCATAAAACCCATCTTTACGTTTCTAAATAATTAATTTCATTATAAAATTACACCCACTATATTTCTCAATTTAAATCTCTAACCCTATTGTATAATTCCATAATTTTAAATGTCATTATAATACCCCACAAAATGTTAATACCTTTTATTTTGCATTTATTCTTTTTTTTTACATGTTGTTTTCCAATCGCACTGTTGTAGCGCACTTTCGTGGCCTTATATGTGTGTTTTTAGTTGTTATTTATATTTTATTTTCCTTTTCTTACTACCTATAGCATACGACTTAGGTGCATTTGTACGCTAGAACCTTAATGTAATGAACCTTAACACGGCTTCAGTCTCATTCCTCCGTCTCTTAGTTAAACACCTTATTTTAGTACGCATTTAATATTATTATTAAACAGTATTTTAATTTTTTGTCTCTTGTATTTTAATCATTTAGTTTTATGAATATCACGTAAGTAACTTCTTAATTTTATCTTTAATATACTTTACCCGGTTAACTTTAGAAAATTTAAATTTACCTTTTGATATCACTTCTAAATAAATCATTTCAATATTTTGACATAATTAATAATGTAATGTTATGTGTAACATTAACTTTGGATATATACATGTTTTGTTAATTGTTAATTTTAATCACAGATTGGCTCTGAAGATGGTAATATACCGAAACCGGTAAGCCGAAAATAAAAGATTTTAGAATTGAGAAATAAACCACTGGGTTTTTTTACCTTAATAATACCGTACTTAATTCTAGAATAACAGCAACCAGTATGAACTATGCGCAACACCTGTTCACTAACCAAATCTTTGATTTGCCGCATAGCAAAGCACAACCTGCTCAGAGTATTGCAGAGCATGTTTATGTGCTTTTTCCTCTTTAAATTACTATCTACAATTAGGCCGAGAAGCCTTGGAGAGCTTACTGTTAGGTCGTTACAATTGCTATACTCTACACAAGCAGGATTGACTTGTCGAGTAGAGAATACTAAAACGCTAGTTTTATAGTGACTAACTATTGTAAGTATATCCCTTTATATAAACATGTTAGTGTACTTAACTAGATTTAGTCGGCTATCTGGTAAACCTTTCTTGCGACAAATTTGCAATACATGAAAAAACAACGCGGTGAGCTGTCTTCTTCTCGTCGTTGCATAGTCTATATTTAAGTACTTTTTTTTCAAATAGACGTGTCTTGTTAGCGGACCTGCTACCGTTCTAAGTTGTATTCGGTTGAAAACCTGCGCATCCGCAACTAGTTCCCAAAATGGTGGCTGCATCATCCGTTTGCTGTGTATCTATCTTTCAACACTGTTCCAATGACTTCAATATTCTTTTCTGTATGAACCACTCATCCCCTACACCACGTATCGTAGCCTTTTCGTGTTAGAATGTTTGCAAATTTCGTTGCTTGGTATGCTCTTATGGCCCGACACCCACACCAAAGTAACCTTGTTGTGTCCAGTCAGGGTTTATGCTTAGGTTTTCCAGGCCGTCCCAAGCCTAATATGTATCAAGGTCCGCTTGGTTGTTCGATAGGATATTCATCAGCTTATTTTTGGCTGGCTTTCTGCGGCGTCTCTATTGTATTTCCGTTTGATATGTTGCCCTAAAGTTGTATATTGTTTATGATTCGGCTTCTACATACATATCAGTTCCAGAACCTGTGATTCTTCTTCACTCATCATTTTAGCAATTTTAGTTTTGAATTCCTGGCTTCTGTTGTGAATCATCTCAGTCCAAGATAACTTTAAAGGATCTGTTGAAGGAGAGCTTTGGAGTCAAAGATAAGTTTCCCGATTTCGTCTGTTATTCTAGCGTAACCAGGAACATTCTGGGTTCTCTAGACTGCGCCACATTACAGTCTATATGCCCTATTCTTGCCTCTCGTTTAATTGAATTAAATTGAACATGGTTTCTATAGCAGCTGTTCGTGCAGCTCCAGTGAAGAACAGACAAGCTAACCTTTGCTAGTAACTTCAATAATTGCCTGAATCTACCAAATCAGATAGCCATAGGTTCAACTGGGTCTTACTACTATAGTGTATAACCAGTACTTCCGCGTGATTTCATTCCTCATGATATTGCAATTGTTCTGCGGGTTGTTATTAATGTTCGTGCGTTCTAAAAACATCAATAAGCCCTTTCTACTGTCATGCTCGCGAAAATTATTTACAAATTCTTAACGGGGATATCACAGCGCTACGCCTAAAAATATGTGCTGTAAAATTCCGAGAATTCCTTCATAAATTCTAATTAAATACCTCTGGACAGCGCGATATGAGAAGGGCAACATTGATATAGAATACCGTCCCTCTTTATTTTTCATTTATTTCGCTACATTCTGCACTTATAGCTAGATGGGGCGCTTGTGACGGAAGTGGGCGAAAAAATAAAAGTAATGGTAAAGTATGGCGTACTTAAAATGTCGCTCTCAGAGGGAGCTACTTGTTTATTTAGTCGCTGCTTCCAATTTGATAAGTTGCCAGGTATAAATTCGCAATTAACGTCCCGTCGTCGCTTTTATTGCTTTAAGTTTATAGTGTTCGTGACTATTTTAGTAGTAAGAAATGCATTTTTTTTCCAAAAATTCTATGTGGGGCTAACAATAGAGATGGAAATGTTAAAATGATTGTTAGTGGAATGAATTAGGCGTGTTGTCTAAACTAATAGTAAAATAACCAGATGATGTGACCCGGAACCCACAGGAGGGTTACTTTATTATTTTTGCCTAGCTCGTTAATTTTCCCTACGCATTCCCAGACCATCTTGGAACTGATTTCGTGTGAGTTCAACGCAATGATGGCTGCTTGACTATCGGACATAATGATAATCTCCTGCTTTCGGTAGTTCGTGTCAATATTAACCTTCGACAGGCAAGGTTTTTAGGTATGGACGGGTAACTCAGCCTCGCCTGTTGAAGGTTAAACTGGATACATCTTTCAATAGCGTGTATTTCCGCCTAGAAGATATTCGGCTATTTCCCCAATCTTTCAAAGTACTTCGTTCTAGGCCCATATATTCCTATTCCAGTTCGCTCTGCTGCTTTGCAGCCATCAGTATACCATTTGATGATATTTCTATTCAATTTCAAGATGGTGCTTTGATTCCATTCGCTCTTGTTGCTCAGCTTTGCGGTGAATTCTTTTGAGATGTCATCCAAGGGCATGTCACATATTTGATCACCATCAGCAGATTGAGGCCTATGTCTAATCGTTCCATCCTTGATCATTCTGCGTGCGTTTTTGCCACGCCATCTAACATAATGTGGAGAGGAGTAAGATCCAGTACTACCTCGATAGCTGCTGTTAGGCAGGTTCTCATAGCCCCAATTATGCATACGCATGGTAATTTTTGCATTTAATTTAGGTTAATTTTTGCGGTGGTCAGATTAGTCCTTTTGCTTAAAGCTACTGACGCATAAGTGGTGATTGGTTTCATAGGCCCAAAACTGTATTTTTTTGGTTGCATCGCAATATTTCCTTCAAAGTTTTTGCGCACTATCACGGCTTTTTTAGCCTTGCTGGCTCCGTTTGATGAGCGTGCTGCCTGTGGGCACCCGCTCCAAGATATGTTCTGATATAATTATCTATAGCCTTTTTACGGGGTAATATAGGCTAGCCCGCAAGCCCCCAAGCCGCAGCTTATCAGGCACCCACAGATCCAAATCTCCCTCCTAATCAACATTCCGACCCCGGAAAAACCGATTATCGTAACTGACCAGAGTGAGATTTGAACTCCGGACTCCGCACTGATAACCGAGCGTGTAAGCCACTCGACTATCAGCCAGGCAACCCCACCGTTTTCAAAAAGAATGATGTAAGTCTGATAGGTCTGTGAGATTTAGGGTACTAGTGTCTTTTTTCCGTGCTATTGGTATGAAGATGATTTTGATTCTTTTCCAAACTTCTGGAATAGGCAGAAGCTGGCTTACTGCTCCAAACTACTTCGGCTTATTCCGATTATGTTGGTAGGATTTCTGAAGTAAGGTTGGAAAAATCTCGTTTACTCCCGATATTTTGAAAGGCTGAAAGATACTTATGGTCCATTTCAACCGTTCGCCGCTACATATGTGTCTAGCCTTTGTAGTAGCTCCTTAGTTTAGTTGGTCTTCTATATTGCTCGAAAATATTTTTCGAGGTGTCCATTTTGCTTGAATGGATATTCTCACATAATTTTCTGAAGACGTCTCTTTTCGCTTTCCTAGTAGCTTTGCTGTAGAAGGTAAGCTTCTTGATGTGGCTCTGCCGGTCTTGGCGTATCGGATCTTAACTTTGACAGGTGACTATCCAACCAAGATGCATCCCTACAACAAACACATTGGTATCTATTTCTTAGATATGATCTCATCAAATTACAAGCCAGCCTTCTTATCCCATGCTCTTAGTACCATACCATAATTGACCCAATAAGGGTTTATGATTGACTATATCGAAAGCACGACTTAAGTCAATACTTAATTCAACCACGAACTTCTTGCTGTCCAAAGCTTTCACAATTGTATGATGATAGTCATACAGTGCGGTTTGAATACTTCTCGAATTTATAAAACCGTGTTTACATGGAGATATAAGGCCGTTTTCGATAAAAAAAAACGATAACTGCACGATAAAGAATAAGAAGGTTGATGGATAGATAGAAAAGACATACCATATAAAAATTTTGAGTACATCAGTGGATGGAATTGTTTGTAAATCGGCACAAGGTTTTAGCAGCAAAAGAAGAAAATGCGGAAATGTTTTCGCTTTTTAAAAAAAAAATCTTGCAGAAGGTGTACTTTCTATCTCCATAATAAGCGAGATCCTTGTGGTGGGAGTAGAAAATAAATCAGCTCCTGTGTTACATAATAAATAAATTTATTTGATTATCATCATTCACAGATAATAGATAAAATTATTAAATCATCTTTATCGGCGATTTTTTCAAATTTTCAATCCTTATTGGCATTCTTCTAACATTTTAGCAAATGTTTTCAGTTGACATTCCGGTAGCTTGCTAAATAAAATGTGGAAACAGATTTGAAAATTACAATTCTTTTTGTAGATAGCAGACGTTCGTTCCATTAAAATATTTACTTTAATAAGTTTCCAAATTGTGTTTTAAGAAATCCAGTTTTCCGAATCCTAAACGAAAAACTAATTTCCTTATTCATAAAATTTCACATCAGATCCGTCATAAAAACCTGAAACGAAAAGAAAAATCTCGTTCTACTTACACGACGGTCATTTCCATTCAAAACTTCCCAATTAATATTAAAATAGGTCTTAGGCTTTTTTCCGCTCCCTCAGCTGAAAATACGGGCAGCGGCTTCCGTCGCGCACCCCTCCGCAGTTTTTTTCGACCATTTTAAGAAAACCTCCAACTTTAATTAAGTAATAGGACCATCGGAAGGGAACGGTCGAAGAGAAAAAAAGACAAAAGGAAAAACATCTAATGAGAGAATAAATCTCCGCCCAGAATTATACAGATTTCGCAACGAAATCGTGGACGGTAAGCGCGGGGGTAAGGGGTGATTTAGGAGTGAACGGGAGGCGTTCGTTTCAAGGACAAAAAAGAGACGCTTCCAGAAAACAAGGAAAATTTTAAATTCGCCGTAACATCCGACCGTAAAATGTTTATTGTTTTTTAACGCCCCCTCTAATGTCTTCAAATGAATTACCCAGGTGCAATGTATCTCTTTAAGTCGGGGGCCGGTGGTTTCTTTTCGAGTGCGCGGTGAAACTTTGCATTATACATGAGACCTTCGCGTACGGTGGCACTAACACTACTTTAACAAAGATTTTTCGCTTGAAAAATGCATGTTTCAATTAAAAGTTTCGCCAGTAAAAATCGCAGTCTGGCCGCATTAAAAGTTTTTAATAACATATTGTTTATTACATCTATGTACCTGTACTCCCCCATTGTTACCAGATGTAAAAAAAACGTTTAATATTACTAGTACGGGAAACCTAGATTAATTACAAGGACAAGTTGATGCAGTCAAGATTCGAAATTCAGCAGTTCACAGAGTTTACAGCGCGATTAATTTAGATTGTTTTTTATTCACTAATGTGGTTTCATCTATGTTTTGTGGTGTAGTATAAAAAGTGAAATTTAATGCTGAAATTCGGAGCTACCAAGAACTGGTTATGCAAAAGTAAGGCAAATATTAACAAATATTCAAGAGATTAGCTTGCAGAAATATGAAAACAAACATGACCATCTAATAAGATAAAAATTCATATTAGTTGAAGTGAACAAACTCTTTTTTCTGACTAGTTTTTGACGTTCATACACCGTTTTCCAAGACTGTTAATTCGAAATCCAGAAGCGACTAGACTAATGTTAAAACTTTATTTGTAATTGGATTCTCTATTTGGAACACAAACAAAACTTGTTTTCAGACGGTGCAGAGACCTGGAAAAATAGTTGTAGAAAAATGAAAGAACTTCCACTGCTTTAATGGGGCGCCCAGAATGCATTTTATTTTAAATGATTGATTTATTATTTATTTTCTTAATAAAAGATATTCGATTTCATTCTATTTAGGTACACATACAAAACATGTAGAATTTGTAACGTATTTTTAGTTCTATTAATCTGTGCGTACGTGTGTGCGGTGACGTAAGCGGCATCAAGAAGGGAATGGACAAATAAAGGGATCTCGCGCAATCACGATGACAGCGCAACGTCGGGAACGTTAGCGGACAGCCAAGGGAAGTACGTGGGCGATCGTAGGTACGCAAGCGAACAACAAGTAGGCAGCTAGCGTTGTAAGAGAGCGGATGTGCCGTTCGTCTGGGCGCGATGGTTTGGAGAACCGCCATTGAACACAGTTATATATTATTTATAAAACAATTAACGTAGCGGGCTAATTTATCCCCGTTATTGCGGAAGGCATTAGGCATTTGTTGCTACCGGAGAAGAATACCAGATATTGGTAAAAATACATGCGTAGTGGAATAAAATGTCTCCACTACTGTGGAGCCGAGGAATAAAATCTCATAAGTGACGAATCCAGCAATCAGTTATTAGATTGCGTATTAGCCGTGAGATGAAGTGTTGTGCTGCCGTAGGCTGGGAGTTTTTTGATCCAGAGGGTAAGACGATGGAGCTAGTCCGAGCTGATCGACGAACGAAACTGGTGCCTGTGTCGAAACCCAAACGACCACGCCTAGAGCCGAAGGACCGCCAAAATTGCAAGTAACACTTGCGCCTTATTTTTATTTGTTTATTATTTGTAAAGTCAGAAATTATAATTTTGTTTATTGTTTACTTTAAATTTAATATTCAATTCAATTAGTAATATACACACATTATTTTTTTTACCTCCAAGTAATCTTTTTCTTTGTATCTTTTTCTGCTTTTGTTGTTTTGTTTTCTGCTTTTTATTTTATATTATTTATTATACAGGGTCGGATTATTTGTTAATACTAGAAGATATATTTATGCTATTTTTTATTTATTTCAATAGGTATCATTTACAAATCCAAACTCAAATCTTGCGGCGCCCAACTAAAAAATATAATATTCATAAGTAAATTAGCGACCCATTGCATTCTGCCGTCCGATGCTGAGCGAGATAAAACCTACATCATTTCAATCCGGAGTACAGCACAGGTCACGAAAAAACGTTCCATTACAATCTGACGCATAAATGTGGGACCGATAAAGCGTCGCATCGCATGCTGCCGACGATTATATTTCCAAGAGTATGTTACAATTTTGTAAACAATGGGACTCTAAACTGTATGAGTCGCTGATTCTAGTGGTTGGGTCACTCAGGACAGAGTTTTGATATTAGTGGAACATTCACAACACAAACCATTCATCGCACTTAGCTGTTTTAGATTTCTGTTCAGCAAACGATGTTTTTGTCATTCCCACCACGTGCTACTCTCGTCTGCAGCCATTGGATAGACCTGCTTTTGGGGTCCTCCAAAAAATATTTTGTTTTGCTGCATGTGATAGGTAGCAATTCCAGCAAATCCATTGCAATCTACGATATTCCACCAATCTAGAAAGAAGCTTTGCCGGATGCTATCACTGCGAGAAATATTGTTGTGGAGTTTAGAGCTACAGAGATAGCACCTTTCAACCCAGGTATATTTAAGGATGAAGAACTTTTGAATTCTGTCGTGACTGATAGGTGATTTCGAGAAATGGATAAGAAAGAAGCTACTATGTAGGATAATTTATTTGTTGTTGACGTATATCAGTCAGAGATTGTGGAGCGTAGAATGTTAATAATGACATATCTGATATATATCAATAAGTGCAACCATACCAAATACAGCTAACACTATACATATTGCACAGCAGTAGTAGTAGTACAGCTTTCGGAAGTACACTCTGACACTCTCGTCTCTTTACTCGTTGTTACACTGAGAGAAAAAAAAATGGTTCAGTTAACCGTTTCTCTGTTAACACTGTTTTTGTTTTAAATGTGAGCAATGCGGTCTAAATTTAAATTAAAATTACAAAAAAAAATGTTATTATTTTACTGTTGTTTCACAAGACATAAAATTTTTTAAGGCAATTTTATATCATGTACTGTTTGAAAAAATGTTGAATTAACCAAAAAGTACCAAATATTACCAATTTCCATTTTAATAAAGATAAGGTTAACGACTTTTCTCAACATAATAGAATGCATTCCTACTTTACACACATGACATTTCGGGAGCATTCCAAAACGAAACAACATAAGAATATGGCGGATTGCTCTCAATACGAGACCTCTACATAATAATAGAAAAAAAAACAGGTGTTGCCATTTCTATTTATTCCGTGCCACTATAGTTTTCTACTTTAAAGTTCCAGTAACTTCAAAGTAATCTTGTTTGATACCCGTGTTGATTTAAATACATTACCAGCTACTTAAAAGTTATAGGTCCATTGACGAACTACTACTGGTAACGATAATATCATTACTATTATTAAAGCCAAAATCGGAGTAACTTTTACTGCTAGTCACTTACGTAATAATTACTGAGTCAAATTCAAATCTCAGTTCCGTCACTTAGATGCTTACGGTAAATTTTAAATATTTTTGCAAAGAAAATTACTTTAAAGAAGTGTTACTTTGCATAAGTAAAACTTTTTTAAAGTAATTTCGCTAAATATCGCCATACAAAATCACAGTGGTTGTGAGGCTACAATTTTAAAATTCTTTAAAGACAAAAACTAAGTTACCGAGGATAAAGATACTGCAAATTGTATCAACTAACTGCGGATTTAAATTCTAAACCTGTGATACGCCACTGTTATATGGGTTGGAAATTTAACCACAGGATGTACAATATACGGGAATCATTCGGCCGATCATCACCTTGGTGTAATTGCAATGATTATTTATTCATTCGCAGATAGAACAGGCTAATTTAATTGAATGTTTTATCGATTATATTTTAATATTCGATTGGCCGATACCAAATTTTCCGCTTCGCCGACTAAATATCGAATAAATACAAAAGCTCCCAATCAGGGCGTATCAATATGTAATTACACGTATATCGGGCCGTGTAATGAATGATTGTTCTTTAATGTAAACAGAATTTAATTAATGCCGTGACGACTGACAGGAGTTTGCGGTTTGTTTATCTATAAAGGTTTTCGATATTCGGGATGAAATTGAAATACGTTTCCAAACAAACGGGATGAGAATATCGTGATTTTCGTTTGCAATACGTTTACTGTATATGGATCGAAGAAATTGTTTCATCGCCAATATCGTTAATTTGTATTGGGGTTTATTAAAAAAAATTAGAATATTTTAATTTTTAATGTAATTCTGGTAGATATTTTGTAATAGACAAGATAGAACCACATTCACTCAACAAATCTTAAAACGCTTTATTGACTTACCTCTGTGCCTTGAACTTTCAGTTTCATATGGTCCTCTCTTGTAGTTTTTCCATCTTTTCGCTTTTTCCAGCAATAACCATCGCGACGGTAGCGCACTTTCTTTCGACTGTACAACAGCATAGATCCGCTTTTCGGTCTGCAAATAAAAGAATGGATTTGAATATTTTATTTCTTTAAATACATTTACAAATAAATAAGTTATAAAAGTCTTAGTACGTAATTGTTTTTGATAGTTTTAGATTGATTTCTTTCTTTAGTCGAAAGAGGCGAGGTAGGCTTCTTAAAATCAAATATGCTCAGCTTCTAATCAATAGACTTTACTTTGATTATGATAATTTACTTAATGTTTAATCATTTGTATGAGTTAGCAAACATACTCCAAGAACATAGAAATTGCAACACGAAGAAAGGCTAGGAGTTCTTTGGCCAAACTTGGCAGACATTTTTAACTACTAAAAGGTAACAATTGATTAAAATTGCAAAAAAAAATGATCAGGTAGCCATGGCTTATCTGTCAGTTTCTTCAGTATTTTTTGACAATCTTGTCAGGTGTATATTTTGTGAGATATTGAAGATTGTGATTGTGACATTCTCAATTAGCTGAATTTTATTATTATTCTAGATGGTTTCGATACGGTTACATGCAAAGGGAATACACTGGTTCCAATAAGAAGAGTGATGGAGTTTGGCTTAAACATGGACGATAGGTATATACCCGAATATATAAAGCAAAATTGGTGTCCTTATTTTTGTATTATATATTCTGTGTAAGTCATCGCTCTGCGATTTCCATCAAAGTTTTTGTAAATGTCGATTGGGAAAAAAAGAGGACTCTTACAATAACTATTGCTTGAGTTGCGAAACTAGAAGAAAAAAAATGAAACAATATAAACAAATAAATAGCGCAGAAGTAAAGGAGCGAAAAAAGGAAAAAGGGATTAGGAGCCCGTACGGGCTAATCCCAGTAAAGAAAGAGGACCCGAGTAAATATACAAAGAATGCACAAGTGCACCTAACTGCTTTCTATATAATAGCGCGGTACTAGATCGTATCTCCCAGTTTAGACCAGTGTCACTTTTCAACTAGCTTTAGAAGCAGCTAGGAGAAAAGTAAGGATATCATTATAAGAGTTCTTCCGGGTAATATATACAGAAGTAGGACAGTGAATGATCTTCTTTATCAATTACGCTTGCAGTTGGCAATTGATGTTCTGTTAAGCAGTAAACAATATCAGAACAAAGAAGATACCGCATGGTATGGTGACACTATCATACGGCTGCCATATGGGTCCTGGCTATTTTTAATCGAAATGCATAGTGCCATGCTTGGCTAAGATTTGTGGTGTTGATTTGATAACTTTAGTAAATTGTTACTTTACGCCAAATGAATTGGTTTCTGATTTTCAAAGAAAACTAAATGCTCTTCGAGGATTTCTTGCGTGATGTGGATGGAAATATTGCGCTGGCGGGTGATTTGTTGGCAAAGCTATAGAATGGGGAATGTCAATTACAGATTGAAGAGGACGACAACTATTAGAAATGATAGTTAGACTACGACTAGATGTAATTAACCTGAAGACTAAGCTGTCGGAATTGAGAGAACGTGGACGCTGCCTCTTCAAAATGCAGAAGGATAACAATAATTTGCCGGCTATCAGTAAGAAGGTCTGGAATTTTTTCCCAGATCCTCCCAGAGTAAGGTTTTTGCCATGGTTTTCCGTTATTCCTTGGCCATTAATTTTATATAAGTATATTATATATAATCAATGTAGCTGGCGAATGCTGGAGATAACGAAAGTCGTTCCATGGGCGCATTTAATAACAACTGATAGCTGACCGATTTACAGCAGACTCGCGTTTATATGAACTAATCACACTTCACATATTTCAGCATTCCACTTAAAGTAGTATTCATATAGGCTACCGTATTATATTTTTTGTTATTAACAATCATAGGGAAATTATTTAGTTAGAATAGGAACATTTCAATTGTTATGGAATCCATACAGTACTTAAAATAGGTAGCCTCGTGCAGTACCCAGGTGGAGCACGAGGTTGGGATGATTTGTAATTATTTAGTTTTCCACAAATAAAGTGTATTAAGTATCCTTTATGGACTAGGGCTCACGTAGGTACAGTCGGTAATAGGAGGGCGGGCGGATCAATTAGCGAAAGAGGCGGTGTCTAGGGGGATAGTCCGAGAATTAGGTATGTGTTAATTTCACGTAGTGCACTTCAAAAAGTGTTTAGGGATAATGATTGGGAGGGTAGGTGGGACATTGCTTTAAATGGGAGGTGGACTAGGAAATTTATCCGTAGCGGTACATGTTTTGGGCAGATGAGGGTTAATTTGTCGTATCAGGCGGTAGAATTAATAACGGGTCACGGTAATTTTAAATTATATTTATGTAGAATTGGGAGGGTTAATAATTCGCATTGTGAATGTGGTGGGGTGAATACAGCGGGACATTTTTTATTTGAATGTCTACTTACTAATGAGTGGCAATCGCGTAAGTGAGGGCATTAGCTAAGGGGTTAAATTAGGCCGCAACGCAAAAAAGATATTAGAGATAACGAGTTGGTCGAATGGTGGGAATCCTTTAATAATGCTACTAAAGAATTAGCTAGGTTACGGTATGATATTTAGATAGTTAGCAGGGTAGTACGTATTTATAAATGAATATTTTATACTCTTAAGGGATCTGAATTAGCGCTAAATTATAGCTTTTGACATAGTTGGGGTATATGAATAAATATTGGAAATATAAATCTTTAATATTAGTACTATTAGTTAGAATAGTTAGGATTAAAGTATTGTTAAGTTTTAGAATAGGTACAGCTGTTGTTTTATTTGTTTTATAGATCATCGTTTCTATCCTGTTTCAACTTCAAATTCATGATGTGCGAAAAAGTGAGCAGCCACCTGAAAATGGCAGGGCTGTCGGAAATGAAGAGGACATGAGGGCTGCTTCTTCAGCACTTAGAAGGATAATAATAGTTTGCCGGCTATCAGAACCTAGGTCTGAGACTTTCTTCCAGATTCTGCTCTCAGAGTAAGGGTTTTCCATGGTTTTCCCTTACTACTTGGCGAATGCTGGAAGATAACTAAAGTTGTTGCATGAGCACAACTGATAACTAATCGATTTGCAGTAGCCTAGCGATTATGTGAACCAATTTTTGGTTGTTCATATAGTTCAACGTTTTACATAAAGCAGTTTTAACAGCTGAACAAATTGCAAGTTTATTGTATTTTATTTTTGTTATTATTAATTATTCACAATCATAGGGAAATTATTTAGTTACAGTAGGAACATTTCAATTGTTATGGAATCGTTATAATACTTAGAATAGGGAGCCTCGTGTAGCGCGTGGTTTAAGATGATTTGTATTATTTAGCTTCTCATAAATAACGTGTATTAAGTATTCGATAACGAATAGAGCAATTATAATCAATTTCTGAAATTCGATCAAATAAGCACAGCATATGCCGCTCTTTGCTTATTGTAACACCGTGCATGTAAGTCACTATACCAGTCGAAAAGGCTGTCTAAACCATATAAGTGTGTCATTGAAGCTTCTTTTCTATTTTCCACCGTTTAAAAATTATTTTGCATAAACGAAATTCGGGATAAACATTTAAGCCAAATTGCATCCCCTAAAGTTGAAGTTCCGCCGCAAGAGAGAGTGTTCGTGAGCAGTCCTCCATGGTGTTTACATAATGACAAAGTTTCATTAGAATCTGCAATTTATAGTACGGGAGGTTCTCTTGACAGGGCCACTTACTGTCGTTTTGAAGATTTCCCAGTGAGAACAAGTTGGTTACATTTACGTAAATTTAACGTTGTATTGGTTGAAACAACGTTAGTGGTTATAATTAACACGTTTATTATATAACCAACTTTTAATTACACATTGAAGAAACGTTATATTAACTGAGAAATGTAACGGATAGTTTAAATTTAACTAAAATAACACGTTGTAGTTGCATCGTTTATTTTAGATTATAAAACAACATTGCAATATGAGAAATTATTAACTGAAATGTAACGCATAGTTTAAATATAACTAAAATAAAACGTTTTAGTTACACCGTTTACTCTACGTGAAAAGACAACGTTGAAAAATGAAAAATTTATAGCCGAAATGTAACGCATAGTTTAAATATGACTAAAATAAAACGTTGTTGTTTCACCGTCTACTCTACGTTAAAAAGCAACGTTGAAATAAGAAAAACTATTAACTGCAATCCTATAAGTAATTCGATTTGTGATGAAGTCAAAAAATGGTACTAAATTTGTTTGTTTTAACATAAGATGTGCTTTTGCATAAGTGAATGCAAAATGTATTTAACAATAGGTAACAGAATTATTGCAAACTTCTCCTAAACCCCTCACCACAAACTGCACTAAACTGGACGTACGTTTCAATAGCAAAGCTATCATCATCAGCAGAAACACTGAACTAAATAACTACACTAAAACTACCTTAATTTATACCTAAAAAGCTAGCTCACTGTTTCCCAGCGTCCCCGTGGATATCACTTTGACTTATTTAGAAGATTTCTTGAAAGGTAATCAGTTGGGCAGTAATGGAGTTGATAGTTTCATTTCTTTAGCGAAGCTCTGCATGAACAAAAATTTCTTTCAAATCAACGGTACTTTTTACCAACAAACTGAAGGAGCGCAATGGTAACAGTTTATTCCTTCATAGCTAACCTCTTTATGGGAAAATTTGAAACCGATCTTCAGAATACTTTGGCATACTTTCCACGGGTTTGGGTCAGATACGTCGATGACATTTTTTGTGTTTTTGATACTAGTAAGTGCTCAATTAGAGTTTTTCTTGAACAGATAAATTCAAAATTTCCTTCCATTAAGTTTACCCATGAAAGGAAACTAACAATAGGATTGCTTTCGACATGTTAGTAATAAGAAATAAAAATAAATTAGAAATAGACATATATAGAAAGCCCACTACTAATAACAGATTTATTTCAAAGATTCAAACCATTCATGGAAAAACAAACTAGCAGCTATTAATTTTTTGGTACATCGCTTACTTAATTTCCTCTGTCTACAGAACATATAATAAAGAAATTAAAGAAATTATAATATCGCTGCATTTAATGAGTTCTCAGAAGACGTTGTATATATACCATCAGAAAAACAAAAACAAAAATAAATTAAAATGTGATACTTAGAATTTATGAAAGAAAAATAAGAAATATGTCAAATTACCATTTTATCAAGTTACACGAAAGGTCTACAAAAAATTTTCTCTAAATCGATCTGGACATATTACTACTTCAAATAACAGTCTTAAAAATTTTTTAGGCAACCCTAAAGATCAAGTAGATAATTTGGACAAATCAGGTATTTATAAAATATCTTGTAAAATTGTGATCATGTATATATTGGGCAAACTAAAGATCAATTAAAACACGTTACAAGGAGCATTTGCTCATCTTAAATTTAGAAGGTTTGAAAATTCTAGTGTAGCCCTACATATGCTTGAAGAAAACCATAAGGTTGACATATAAAATTAGTTAGAAACGTAAACAACTATGTACAATTAATTGTTATGAGGGTATGGAAATATATAAAAACAAACATATTTAATGAATTCAGATTTAGGACCCTTAAATTCTCTTTAGCGTTTATAAGCATAAGTAGTAGATTAGACGGAGTTAGATTAGTGACTAGTTAAGCATGACGCAGTCAGCCATGACCGTGATTAATGTACCTTGACCTTTTTTAGGTATAAATTAAGGTAGTTTTAGTCTGTAGTTATTTAGTTCAGTGTTTCTGCTGATGATGATAGCTTGCTATTGAAACGTACGTCCAGTTTAGTGGCAGTTTGTGGTGAGGGGTTTAGGAGAAGTTTGCAGCATTTCAGTACCACAGTTTGGAGTATTTTTGTCAACAGAATTATTGTATTAAAAACTGCACTACTGGTAATGTATCATTCTTCCCCCATTTCATATAAACTCTTCCCACCCGTTGCATCTGCAACGTGCACGGTGCGCTGCAGTCACATGTTTACTACACTAGTCGAGTGTTAGAACTTTCTTTATCTTATAACAAATTTTATATTAATATGTGATACGTAGCAATCAGTGTATTTAAATAAACGTGAGTAGTAGTACCCCATCATTAAGTCTATTAGCTATTTGCATATACGATGCACATGCACGTATAATATATATATGCATAACACAATTGGCGAAACAGCATAGTAGCCATCTTAAAATAAGAAAACTAATGTCAGAAATTTAACTATATTCTAAAATGTGTTTTTGAATAACCTGGTTCTTAGTTTCACACGTTTCTTACTTTATTTTCAAATATATAGGAAGCGAATGCTGATTTCTAATCTAGATTCTTGTGTAAGAGATTCTAATTACTGTTACATGACGTCGTTGCAGTGAAGTATAACTGGAAGGGAAGGAATCTTAGTTTTCACAAAAAGGGAACCAGAAATAATACGGAAATTTATGGTAACAATATACACTGAGTATTAAATACTTTCACTAATTTGTAATACAAAAATCTAGAATCACAATCAAAGTAAACATTAAATATATACATCCTAAAATTACAGCTGTAGTCCTTGTGTTATTATGATACCATTGTTGAGTCTTCCATTAAAGTTACAATTAAACAATACATACAGCAGAAAGTGCAGTGAAGGACTGGTTGAAATAATGCCAAAGCCCCAATGGACTGTTTTGGTAGAAACCCATGTGCAGAGAAAGGAAATGTATATATCTATAATGAAATACTCGTTACTTTCTTAGTTTGGTAAGAGTTCTATGATGTTTTTATTATATTATTATTGCATTGTGTTTATATTTAGATAACTACATTTAGTTTTTCTGAAGAAGCATTGTTTCATTGAAGAGCTTATCCTGAGTTGAATATTATGATATGATCATTGAATGATTTAATTAAAATAAATAAATTTAGTAATGGACATTATGTCTTTAAATTATAGCCATTTTTTCGTTATCAACACATAAAACGACACTGTAGTATAATGTACATATAATCACATCTAGATATATATGTCACTTTATCAGATCTTATAAAGGTTTGATATAGAAATTTTATTAACGTTGAACCCACTTAGCAATAAACGTTTGTTTGAACGATAATGTCACGTAGCACTATAACGTACTTTTTACGTTTTACAGAGTTCGTTTATTAACCGTTAAATTACAGCTTGTGCTAAACGTTTCTATTTAACGATATTTTCTATTAAAAATTAAACGTTAAAATCACATTAGCATATGACGTGAAATAGCGCTTAATAAGTAACGTTTTGTCAACGTTTTTTGTCGGGACATAGATATGTCGTTTCAACGTTGTTATAAACGTTGCGTAACGTTCGGTTACCGTTAAGAACAACGTTTTCTTAACGTTTATGTTCTTATTGGGTTTCCTCTCACGCACAAAAAAAATAAAGATATATAAAAATTCTCTAATGGGTATAACTAGTACGATAACTCAATTTTTTGTTAGTGTTTACTCAAATCGATTTTATATCTTCCTGCTTTTTTTCGTACGCACGACACGATAATTTCGAATCGGCTATCGCCAATTCATTCACATCATTGGCCGTAACGGTCCGCCGAGTCGATTTTAATCGGCACCAATTGGTACATACACAAACACGTACACACACACACACATACACACGGCACAGGCGTCCATAACAATATCCGAAGGGAATTCAAATTAATGCGAATGTTAAAACGGAAAACAACCGGAGCGAACGAACTGCAAGCAAATTGCGTTATTTTGGCGGCGCACGAAGGTGTGAAGATAAGAGTAATAGGGCGTCTCGCCGCGGAAGCAGCACCGCTCCTGTCGAGTGCCGCTCTCCGACGTTGCCGCCGCATCCCTGCGTACACAGCCGCCGCTCTCATAAGAGACCGTAACACGTCGTAAAAACGTGGACACGATTCGGAGGGTTAAGTGTAGAACATAAAGGGTCCGGTTGTTCGCAATTACCGGACGCTATTGTATGCATAAAACCGATATTAAATTTCAGATAGTGCTGCCGTATGTACTCCGGAGGACGGTGAAGTGCGGTCCGGAAACGACGGCTCTGCTTTCGGCATGTCTTTCAAACGTGCTGATGAGCCGTTTTTTCTTTCATTTTAGATTTCGGTGGTTATTTTTTTCTTTTATGTTATGTGTATTAACAGTTGTTTTTTTTTAAATATTGGTAGATGGTCAACTAAAGATGATTAATAACGAGTCTTCTAGCATATGATTTGTGCAGTTGTTAACGTAAAAAAAGCACCTGAAGTTTGAAATTTGAAAAATGGTTGATAACGGAAGCAATAACTACAAAGGAAAAAGTTTTAACGATTAAAGCGAAGTGCGTTATGTGTTAAGCATAAATAAAAATGAAAGGTGTTGTGATTCGTTCGTGTTTAAACGGTCATTTGCACTGAATTATATGTTGCAATGGCTATCACAGTGCAAAAGAACGGTTTTCCATCACCTTTAAATGTGGAATTCCGAGAAACGTGCCAATCGTTGGCATTAATCTATTGTGTGTTGTGGAAAATGTAGAACCCACAATACTTCTGGCTTACAAAATCACAGCAGTAGTCACAAATCCCAAAATTTCGCATGTAAACTCTACAAGAGTGTACAGTCCCTGGCCATAATATAAACGCACTTGAATTTTTTCAGTTATTTCGACTGTTGCCTTAATAACAATCATTATTTTGTTATAAAATGTTTTATTTTTTTAATTTGTAATCATAGTAGCTAAACAAATAGAATAAACTAATTTAAACTTAATAAAAAAAAAAAAAACTTCATTCGTATAAATTTTAGAAGAAAATCATATTTGGTGGAGCCACCTTTAGCGGTGATTAACGCTTGAATACGCCGTGGCATGATATTAATGCAGTTCTGAACAGTCTCCATTTACCTGGTGACGATTCCAGCATGTATAATTTTTTTCTATTAACTGGGTTTTGGTAGTAATGCTTCCTTTGCTACCTCTCGCTTTACCAGCTCCCAAACATTTTTGATTGGTTCATGTCTGGGAATTAGCTGGCCAGCTAAGAAGGGGATGTACTCTGCTGCAAAATGTTTTAATGGACCGAACGTGGGGCAGGAGCTCTATCTTGCATAAAAACGAACGGCTCTCCATTTGAAACCAGTCCTTCAACTGATGGATCAAGTGGTTTTGGAGGACTTTCTTATATTGGTCCTGTTCATGATACCTCGCTCACATAGAGATTCCTGTAGCTTTGCCGCTTATAACAGACCAAATCAAACTTTGGTGGGATGTTTTACCGTTCGTCTGACACAGTCCGCATTGAATTTTTCCCCTACACGGCGGCGCACAAATTGTGTTTTGTTTTCCATGACTTCAAATGTGCTTTCATCGTTGAAACAAACCTAAAACAAGTTGAAAACGATATTTCCTACGCTTATTTAAACAATTTGTAACGAAAATACCGATTTCCAGAATTCTAAGTCCCTGTCGTTATGCTCCCTCGCCCACTGAAAGCGCTTGGGTTTCATCGCCATTGTCAGCTTTGGTTTCCTACCTGGTCTACACGACCTGAAACCCAATTCCTTCAACTTACGCCGTATGGCACGCTCAGACATGTTAATATTTGACTGATACAAACGGCTTTTGATGTGTTTTGTGGTTACAAACCTGTGTAGACCAGTTAGGAAACCAAAGCTGACAATGGCGATGAAATCCAAACGCTTTCAGTGGGCGAGGGAGCACAAGGGCAGGGACTTAGAATTCTGGAAATCGGTATTTTCGATACAAATTGTTTAAATAAACGTAGGAAACATCGTTTTTAACTTGTTTTAGGTTTGTTTCAGCGATGAAAGCACATTTGAAGTCATGGAAAACAAAACACAATTTGTGCGTCGCCGTGTAGTGGAAAAATTCAATGCGGACTGTATCAGACGAACGGTGAAACATTCCAGAAAAGTTATGATTTGGTCTGTTATAAGCGTCAAAGGTACATGAAGTCTCTACGTCGTCGATGGTATCATGAAACAGGACCAGCATAAGAAAGTCCTTCAAAACCACTTGATCCATCAGTTGAAGGACTGGTTTCCAAATGGAGAGCCGTTCGTTTTTATGCAAGATAGACCCCCCTGCCACACTGCTCGGTCCATTAAACATTTTTGCAGCAGAGCAACATCCCTTTTCTAGCTGGCCAGGTAATTCGCCAGACATGAACCCAATCGAAAATGTTTGGGAGCTGGTAAAGCGAGAGGTAGCAGAGGAAGCCATTACCACAACAACCCAGTTAATAGTAAAAATTATAGATGTCTGAAATCGTCACCCACGTAGGCAGGAGACCGTTCAGAACTGCATTAATAGGATGCCACGGCGAATTCAAGCGTTAATCACCGCTAAAGATGGCTCCACCAAATATGATTTTCATCTAAAATTTATACGAATGAAGTTTTTTTTTTTATTAAGTTTAAATTAATTTTATTCTGTTTGTTTAGCTACTAAGATTACAATTACATTAAAAAATAAAACATTTTTATAACAAAATAATGATTGTTATAAAGTCAACAGTCGAAATTACTGAAAAAATTCAAGTGCGTCTAATATTATGGCCAGGACTGTATGTTGAAATCCATGAAGTTACACTGATAGAAGCATCCTTTTCATGTAAAAGGATTGCGTTAAACCAAAAGTTTTTGCGTTTTCTATATGGCCAACACGATTTGGGTGTTCCCTGAAAAGGTATATAATTTTGAACCCACGCATTTCTTCGTAAATAATATATTCTTTGTTGACTCAGTTCATTCTTTTAAGTGAAAGATATTGATAGTTGATTCAAGTTCTCTTTATTTTGAAATTGAAAGCTATGTATATTTACAGAAAAGTGTAAGTATTTTGAGTCAAAACGTTTTTCCTTTTCTCATAACTAAAGTGGCCAGACGTGTATGCTTACAAGGGCCGCATTAGCCCCGCGCTATGCAATACGTTTAGCCATAGTATATCTTCAAGGCAATAAAATCACTCCCTCCGATTCGTGTGTCTAGTATCTAGTATCAATGTTGTTCGAGTCTTGATGCGAGATAGTACAATTCTCCGTTAACGTTTTACGCATTGTAAATGTAATACAATGTCGGGCGTAGGAAATCCCAGAAAGCGACCACTGTTTTGCAATGTAGAAAAGTATACCGATGAATTAAAGGATTCACATTATAGTGATGCCAAAATATTTGTATAGTGTGCGATAAACAGCTGTTGTGCTTATTCGTTCATTCCTTTAAGTAAAAGATATGGGCACAGTTGATTCAAGTCCTCTGTATTTTGGACTTGAAAACTATGTACATTGGCAGAAAGCCGTAAGCACTTTGAATCAAGAGGTTTTTCCTTTTCTTAAAAGTGTAAACACAACAAAATGCCGTAATCATTTTTGATTAAAATAAAAACGAATTATCTGCAAAAATCCATGCACTCCATATTTATCATATATGGAGGACATACGGTTAGGATATTGTAAAAACCGCCAAGCCTTTGCCCCTAGTGGTATTGGGAGTTGGTCGCAGCGACCATACCAGTGCCATACTGTGCCATTAAAGAAATCGTCCTTCCAATTGTGACGACTCCTATCAGATGTTGATCTGGTAAATATACCAGGTTAGTATGCTGTAATCGTATATTCTACTCTATTTGTGCGAAATATGTTCTGTTACTGGAATGAACCAGGAGATGAAATCTGCTATACAAAAATAATTTGCCATATTTATTTTTACTTCCATGTAAATACTTAGTTAAATTAATAGATACTGCCCTTATTTCAAATAAACCTTCTAACCAAATTATTTGTTTGATTGAATACAGGAATATTTTTTAATATTTCCTAAATCAAGTAATAATTTAGTAACCAAATGCGTTAACAAAAAACTTTTTTTTTGCGAGGGTAACAGTTTTAAACGTTCAAACATTATTATATACTTCTGCAAAATGCGTTAGCTTATAAGTAATGCAGAATTAACTGAAAAGATTCCAATTGTTTCTCAAATTCCTTTAATCCCAGTTCAGTGTATCTGCTGATGATGATAGCTTTGCTATCGAAACGTACGTCCAGTTTAGTGCAGTTTGTGGTGAGGGGTCTAGGAGAAGTTTACTCCTTTAATCTCGCACTAAAATATTTATCCTTGTTTACTATAGCTTGTGTATCAGAGATTTATGCACGTGGGAATATGAATAAAACTAAAATACTTTCGCGTGAAAAAGCACTCAGCTTAAATGCAGACGTTTGCATTTTTCCACTAAAAGCCAAAAGTTTTAAATCAATGCATTCATGCGTGTCTCCGCAAATAAACTGAAACGCTGGTTTTTTTTTTTGTTTAAAGTAATTCAAAAACATGATAAAGTGCTTAAAAGAAACTAGAATATGTTGTTAAATATATATAATATAACAATATAAACATGTAAATGTGTATTCTTTTAACTTAAACAAAAGTTACACATATTATAAAATATTAATCAAAACTAAGTGCATTACATTTAATTACGGTTACTTTCGTCCAAAATCATGTACTTAAGAAGAAAATAGTTTTCCAGCAAAACAGCACGCTACTTTCAAATAAAATAAACATTTTTCTGCGAAAAGGTATCCTTTTCGTTTAACATGATATAAACCAAAAGTTATAAAAGTTTCATTTAATGCAATCTCTTTTCTCAGTGTGCTATGTAAACGTGTATAAAAAGAAAAACGTCCTTACAGTCACCAAAAGTTTTCAATATATTTCAAGACTACATGTTTCGGCTTAAAATTCATCTTCAAGTCTTAAAAATGTCATAGTACGAACTCTAAAATTAAAAAGTCAAAATGGATATTCAAATAAAACAAAACACGGTAGACATAAGAGGCAAACATAGCAAAACAACAAATTAAAATTCAATGTGAGACAGTGTCCACGGATACAGAATTCTGGGTTGCCTGGACTGGCATTTGAGGTGAGGTTCGATATCGAATGCCTGAAAACACTGCAGGCTCGTGCATTTTTGTATTTAATCTCCCATTTCTTTTACCCATCAAATTAAATTATATTAGCCACCTCAGTATCTTGAGACCCTGGTACAGGGTACAGGTTTCTGGCTGGTTGATTGAATTCATATTCTGGATTCATTGTTGGCTTGCCAATAATTGCCTGTGTTTTTACGATCAAAGCCTCATCTCATTACATAGTTTGCAGTTGGCATCTCCAGTTCCTCAATTACCCTCTTTAATGATTAATCTTAAATCTTTCCATGAATTTGCCTGGTTATATTCTCCAGTGTTGTTGTGTTTCTTTTTGACCCAATTCCTTGCCTGCTATCGTGATGTGTTTTTAGTCACTCTTAGGAAAAGTTCTGGGTCTATATATAAACTCGATGAAGCTTTGCTTGCTAACTCATCGGTTTTTCGTTTCCTTCAATTGCCGAACGTCCGGGCACCCATAGTAAAGTAACTTTATTGCGCTCCATTGTCAGGCTTCTAATCAGTCCTTGATTACATTCCCAAACCAGTATTGATTGTATCTTAGAGTTCACTAGTTATCTCAATATCGCTTGGCTGTCTGTTGGACTATGGGCTGTCTTTTCAGTACACAGAGTACACAGGAAACCTGCTACGCTGCGGCAATGATGCCTACCAAGCTGCAGTAGTTCTTCAAGGCTCTTCTTTAATGATACCTCAATAAAGATATTTCCATAAAGCCTGATTATATTGTTCCTGTGTTATTTGCCTTATTTTTTTGACACAATTCCTTGCCTGCTTTCGTGCTGTGTTTTAAACATTCTTAGAATAAGTTGTGGCCTACATATTTTACATATTTACATATTTACAATTTTGCTTACAATACGTGTATATATGACCATATGATTTATATAATTGAATATTTCGTTCAGTTATGCTAACAATACATGTAATGGATTTAGTTAAAATATGATGACCAAATGATTTGTTCAGGTAAAACAAATATTTGTTTGCCGGTATTTAACTTGACTATTTAGTACCACGACCAAATTTTAGTACAGTGAAACGAGTCGAGTGTTCAGAGCACCAGGAAAAGCTTATAACGGATTAAGAACTGGAGTTTCCAGATGTTGATCCACAGTGGTTCTTCTTCTGAAAGAAGAAGAGATAGGCTGTAACTCCAAAGATACTCAAAATTCTTCCTATCTAACTTGCACACATTATTTAAAGAGACTAAAGATTGCAGTTTCCTAATGAGATTTTGTTAGATGGGATTATTTCAAAGTGGAAGAGAAGAACTGTGTTCAGAATGAGGCAGAGCATTATTTGTTGTGTTGTAAACTCCTTCATCTCATTGGGAATTTCTTTACGGATTAAGAATTGGGATTTACAAATGGCAGTTTATACTAGTTAAATACAGTTATCTGAAAGAGCAACAGGTGGGCACTTCCAGGTATTCACTGAACGAAGCAAGTCTTTGATGTGTAGTAAAGTTCCCACAATCTGTACGAAAGATATTTTCAGCGATTAACAAAGCTGTAGGAGTATTGGGTATTGGGAGCGAAGAATTTAATTTTAATATTTTAATAATGATCTCATTAGCTTCCTGGAAATACTATCAATAGAAATGTCGTTCGATGAAATGGAATCAAAAGAGTGATAGGTACTAGACATATTTATTTATATTTGAGCTATTTTATTTTGAACGCTTGCGACAAACTTATTTTATTTAGAAAATTACTCCAATACTTATTGCATTAGGTATATTTTGTCAGAAATGCTCATCACTAAAAAAAAACTACTAACAAAAAAAAAAAAGCGAGTTTGTAGGTTTCCTACTGTAGAATATCCAAAATGCTCTACGTTGAAATAAAACAGGACCGGTTCTTATGTCAAGCAATGTGGTCAACTCCTCTTTAATAAACGTAAGTACAACGTATAGCACACAGATGGCGTCATACATATATGTACTTATTGTTAATAACCGTACATGCTAGTACTAAGCATTACACTGCGCAAACTGGCGCGTATCGCTTCCTTTGTTTTCTGAGCAAATTCTGGAAATTGTTTATCTTGCGCAGAAATACTACAACAAACAAATATACGACCGGCGTTGGCTGGTGTATTTATTTTCCATTTCGTCTTTAATATCTCGGGTAAATAGGACACGGCAAAGAACTTCGAAGATAATATAGGAGAAGGTGTATATTTCTGTTTGTGTGTGTTCTGTATACACGGCACATGCACGTTGCACAATAATAGAATAAGATGTGCAAGAAGAGATTAGTTGTTTAAATAGAGAACGTTATGCCTTTGTGTTCTATAGAAGGTTCTATTTCTGCGGTGAATAAAATATTAGTCAGTTTAGGATTGCGTTTATGGCCATCAACTTTCTTAACATGAAGGTGAACGCCTTTTTCAAGGAAGGCGTTTAAAGACGATTGCAGACAATCAAACGATATTTTTAAAGCTCATCTTGTTCGATTGGCAGTTGAATCGTTCGAACCGTATAAATCTTCGGGACCAGATGCTGCATAGGCAATTGGGGACACCATGGGGCTCCGCTTGGAGATATTTAGGGCTAGCCACGCCTTGGGTTACATTCACAAAGCCTGGAGAGATACTAGGGTTGTGTTCATTCCGAAACATGGAAAGGACATACTACCATTCCAAATCACTTAGACCAATTAGTCTTACATCTTTCATGCTCAAGAATGTGAAAAAATTATACACCTTAATATTACAGAAAGAGCACTTGCTAGATCTCCTCTGTATTCTCTGCAATGGGCATACCAGAAGGGCAAATCAGGAGACGCTGTCCTGCATAGTTTGGTGGGAGGACTAGAAAGGAGCCTACATCAAAAGGAAGTTGCTCTTGCAATGTTTTTAGCCATAAAGGGTTGATAATGCATAAACACCCTCGATCAACCAATCCTTAATGGACCGGAGCATTAGCTACACGACCAGCAGATGGGTTGACTGCATGCTAAGAAGCTGAGTGGTCTATGCCCAAATGTTAGATAAAAGCATCGCCATGAGGACCCCTGGAGGGTGCCCTCAAGAG
This sequence comes from Protaetia brevitarsis, assembly GCA_004143645.1. Taxonomy (NCBI): domain Eukaryota; kingdom Metazoa; phylum Arthropoda; class Insecta; order Coleoptera; family Scarabaeidae; genus Protaetia; species Protaetia brevitarsis. The sequence goes on along the minus strand of RXPK01002327.1, from coordinate 15,696 downwards.
GGAGTATTGTCACCACTGCTGTGGAGCTTGGTCGTGGATGATCTCATCAGGTCATTGAACGACAAAGGAATATGGACGCAGGGGTTTGCTGATGAGATTGTCATAGTAGCTAAAGGAAAGTTCCCGGCTGTGGTGGCAGTAATTAGAGGAATGGTACCTTTCACAAGGGCTCTCAGTTAATCCACAAAAAACAAAGTTGGTTGCTTTCATTGCGGCATTAAACTGTTTGGGCAGGAGCTACAATTACCCAGAGAAGTAAAGTATCTAGATGTTACACTAGATGTGAAACTGAGCTGGAAAAATCACTTAGTCAAAGTAACGACCAGGGCTACGCAACTATTCTGCCTTGCTGGTAAAACCTGGGGGACTAAAGCCGAGGGTGAGCAGACCCGGAACTACTATCCGGTTCTCGGATCCGAAACTACGGTTTTCGGATCCGGATCTCAAAAAAGATATAAATTATCTACCAACTCAATATTAGTGTACATACTACATTACATAGGTGTTCAATAAATCTCAGTGATTATTGCACAGATACGAGGTAGTGAATCCGGATCCGAGGTTCTGGATAGCAGATCCGGATCTGATGTTTCGGATAGTGAATTCGGTTCCGAGGTTTCGGATAGCAGAATTCGGATAACATTGAGATCCGGATACCTCGATAGTACCTAAGTTATCCGGATCGAAAATTATCCGGATCCGGATAACAACACTATTCTTTAATAATATCTATTAATTTACTAATTTAGTGATACAACGGGTCCGTGATTTTGGAAATCAAGCAGACTGTACTCGGTTGGCAAAAGAATCGAGTTCATACTCGAGTATGTAGACTCGAGATTTATAAAAGGTTTATTTTAAACAGATAAGGAATGTTTTTTTCGTCGGTTCGCATAGTCCATGGCATAGATTTTGAATGCTTATTTTGCTCCACCTACGCGCAAATAAAATCCATGCCGATTATATATTTATACCATTGCCTAGCAATAATAATTCTTAGGTGATTAAAATCAATCAATTTACTATAAGTTAACGTGGTGTACATATACTAACACGCATGACGCATTAAACAAAAAGGAAACAAACATACGCGGTAGAGTTAAGTATTTGAATTGAAGTCTGGAGACGAGTTCATTTTCAGATTCGCGTCTGAAATTTAGTCCACAATTCAAGTCGGAATCGAGTCTGGAATCGATTCTACATATTCGAGTTTGAAATCGAGCATTCAAAACTAGGAACTCATTACCGAAAACTCGAGTACGTAGTACGTAGTACGATAGGTATTTGCATATAACGAGTACTAGAAGAATCGACTATATCAAGTTGAGAACTGGACCCGTCGCATCACTATATTAATCTGAAAAATGTGGGATGGGTATTTTTATTGGGATATTAATTTTATTAATTTGCACACTTTCCAAAACACCTTTCTAATATAAGTTATTGTGTGTATTTCTATAAAATATGCGTGTATTACGTTGGTATTATACCGTTAATGCTCTATTAAAAATTCTAATCATAAATGGTGCGTATACAAGGATTTCTCATTACTGTATACGACATTTATTTAACATCCAACACCCCGAAGTGGACGTTTGGGTGGCTGACGTTGGAGTGGTGGCAGGGTGTTACCCTTTAAAGCGGAAGTTGCTAGTGTCTGCGTTAAACTTCAGGCGAGAATTTTAGGGCCAGACGGCGACGCTTTCTGATTTTAATTGCGATCAACTTGTAATTAGAATTTAAATGCACCGCTGGGCCCTTCTTTTCGGTTAACGAGAATTAATTAAAACCGACCGTATAATGGAGACGATAAATAAAAATGCCTCCGTTGTTGTATCCTCTTAACTTTCAAATTGTTTTGTTTTCAATGTTATGCAAGCGATTTTCTTTTTTTTTATGAATTACTTTAATAATTGTCATTAAGCTGAAATATTTTTTAGGCGCACGGATACCTAGTTCTTCCATGCAACTATTTTTGCTGGGTGTTCGTATCTCACAGAGAATTTTCGTTGAGAAGTGGATAAGAATTTGATAAACGTGGATGGACTTACCCAGAAGTGGGCATCTCGCAAACTGAACTTCTGTTAAGACACAGTATGATGTCATTGAGCGTTAGGAAGGACGAAATATGTAGGAATTTTTCGACAAAACTTCTTAGTAACGACATCGATTGTCCTTTTCTTCTTGGGCGTATGTCGTTTCTGATGCTAAGGTCGAGTGCAAGATACGACTCTACATTTATGTTTCCGTTTGCAAGAACTAACACTATGAGACGTCTGCCTATATGCACACGTTCAAGACTGGGTTATCAGGAACCGAATGACTGACTTCAAACCGATTGTTTACTTGAATCACAATTTTTCATTTTATTATCATTGATCGCTTTTCACATTACTATCAATACAATAATTATGTTGTTAATTATTGTATTGACAATAAGTGTTTTTTATTGTTTATTAAATCAATTTTTGTTTTTTGCAATTAGTTATATAATTTTGTTATGACTATTTATCATCACTTTTGTTATGTATGTTTTCAACATATGCACATGCTACTTTTTTTCTCTGTCCTATTATTGGGCTTCGGCCTGTTGGGCAATTATTATTATTATTATTCATGTTGGTTACAGTTTTTTATCCTTCAATAATTTTTTCATCCGTTGTTGAGTTGGTTGATATTATCCGACAGTGTATTTAAATATCTTCGTTGTAGAGGAATCATCTTTAGAAAATATATTTATGGAAGAAAATCAATTGCTCGTTAAGCAGTTTCAAATTTGTTCAGAACACTGTTGTATCTCTATGTTTCTATAAATACTGAAATCACAATCCAAAGACCATTTCGACTAAATTTATTTTTTTTAGAAAGGCGTGTTGTTATTAAAGTTTATGTTCGTTTTAGAATTTTTAGAGTTTGTTTTAGGTTTTTCTGCTTTTAGAGCTCATTTTCATTTGCTATTTAAATTTTCATTACGTCTCTATAACTATACGTTGCTTATTCTGTTTATAAGAGAGCGAAAGTAATGATTTTGTTTCTAACTTCTAGAGGTTACTTTTTGTTTATATAAGATCTGTCTGTGATTTCTGCAAATTAAATATACTGGCAGTTACTCACACATAATGTTTAATTAATTATAATTTTAAACCTTCAATTACGATTATTAAAGTCGACGAATTATAAAAAAAAAAAACGAATTAAAAATGTAATTAAGCCATTGTTAACCTAAATATAAGCTGTAAATGCTAACTGCTAGTCACTCAAATCAAGCATCAGATTCAGATACATTAAAATAGCGCTGAAGTGAGATGATTTCTTTCCTTCAATTTGTGTATATAACAACATGTGTAATATCCATTAGTTATTCTTACCTGATTTTGACTTCCTTGCTTTGCCATTCCGAATGCCTGTCGAAGCTGATCAGGATGGCAGCTATTTCCTGGAAAAGAAATGCGCTACATTAGCCAGATTTACTTGAAAAAAAAATACAGAAAATTACAGAATCGACTATATTCACAATAGATCAAATTTGTTTCAGTAATTATAAGTTTCAGTGAATCAGCCGTATTACAATTCAATTAATATATGGTAAATGTATGCTTTCCACCACAAAGTTTTCGTGCTTCAAACAGTATACAAACAATAATTGAGAGGACGATTACTCATTCGTCATAGATTGTTCTGTCTCTCAAAATCGTAAACAATCATTTTTTTCTAATATTTGTTAATTTTATCGTATAGGTACGTTATTGGAATTGTAAGTAGGAATTACAAATATGTTTTTTTTTTATGTTAGGAACGATTTCTGATTATGCTGCAATAGTTGCTTATAAGCAATTTGATAGGAGATAAAACAAAATCTAAATAGAAGAGTGTGATTCGAAGGATGGTGTTTTAACGATGAAACATAACAGTTTTCAACAGGAAAGTTGTTTTGGAATATTATAAACAAAATTTATTTGCTAAAATTGAAAAAGATAGCTCTTAGAATTGCAAGGAAAAATGACTTCAAGTTTCACATCGTAAATTTCCGTAAATCTCAAGCAAGTTTATGCGCTGTAGAATCTCATTCATACAGAAAAGGAGTAAGTGAACCATCCCTTTGTCTAGTACATCAAGTAGAAAGTGACAGCCATTATACGTACTTTTAAGAAGAAAACAAGAAGTGGGGCAAATAATTTCAAATATCATTTAATTGCACCAGCGAGACACATTTTTGGTTGAGTAAATTGATAGATTTTTAGTTTAATTTAGTTTGGTGGTTTATGTGTCAATGACAACGTGGTATAAATAATTTTCTTGCGCCTCGGTTCACAAACACTCATTTCTAGGCAGGCTCAAGTGTCACACTACATTCGACATAACAGATGTGTAATAGCATGTCATTAAGCAACCTTACTAAGATAAACTGGTGTCTCCATTGCACTGATTACTGATAAATAGATATTAAACTAGAAAGAAAATTACAGAAAAAGACTCCCTAAAAAAAATAAAACATTAAAATTTCTTTTCTTTTCAGTTCAAAATTGAGATTTGTCGGCACAAAAATAATGTGTATCACATGTCCTGGAACTCCTTTGCGAGAAAATGCTTGAGAAGTGATTTTGACAATTATTCCCCCACAAGTACTGACTACACTTGACTGTGAGACTTAATCTGAGTTAAGATGGCATATTGATTATAGCACACTAGAGATAGGTAGATACCATGATGTTCAGTCACCGGCATTAATATTTAGCACCACCAAAGCATCGAGCCATTCGTTCGAGTTCTAAATAATAATGTATCTATGGGGAATGCACATTTTTTGCGTAGATCATAAATGTTTCTCCCTAGGTCAAAAGTACGACACCTGTCAATTTGGTCCAGTTTCATCTTCCTAAAGTCAATTATGTCAATTTAACCGCATTGCAGTGTCATGTTTCACTTTCAAGACGAAAATAAATTAGTTTGAGTGTGATATGCAGAAGAAACCTTGCATCCCGAACTCTCCAAAACCACAAGATCCACCGCCATCTGGTACCCAACATCAAAAACATTCTTCGAAATTTACTTTCGCAGCGGTGGTAGTAGCTTTACAAGTCACCTCGTTTCTGTTAGTGTCACGCCAACCGAAGCCCTAATTAAATTATAATATCGGTAACTTCAGCTCTACTGATTTTCCCTGCTAACCATTAGTCTACGGAAAGAAGTAGGAAGTCACAGCTGTCAACTTTGACAAAGTGATGTGCTATGTACATATATCTTCTTGCGTGTGTATTTAGTATAATACTGTATGATTTTTAAAAAGAAACATTTTGTAAAGGGGGTAATGATCTAACAGCAATAAATGTACAATCATGTAATAATTTTGCAGTAAAATCGTTCGCTTATATGGTTTTGTATTGAGGTAATTATGTTGGTCCTGATTGTGTTTGGGTTCTTTATCTTACAAAAAAAAGTTATTCGAATATTGTTTAATTTGGGACATAAGGATTCATGTAAAACCGATAGACTAGCGAGGAAATAAAACAAGAAGCGACACTTTTCATTTTTAGCGGATCGCCATGCAACTTTGACGTTCTGACAGCACCCGTCAATTTACAAAGAGGGCGTTCCTAAAAAACACGGAGGAGTAGACAAGAATGGACAGTGACCAAATTTTAATTGCAGGGTGACACGGAATCGTCTCCTCTTCTTTATCCTACCCAATAAGAAGCTAGGCTTAGTTAACATTTTCCTTTATCACAGTTGTTACTTGCTTGCATGTACGTTTATAAGTCATAAAAACCTTGAAAACTGTCAAATAAGTGTCAGGAACTGTTTTGATAAGAGTTGAGCTTAGTTTCCTGTTAGTTAAAACGAACTCAGAGAAGATAGCGATTCCGCATTAATTATTAATAATAAGGACGGAGTATTAAATTATGTTTGGAGATCAATAGGGATCTGTGTCAAGAAACATTTCAACAAGAACGGACAAACAGCGTCGGCACCTTTGATCTCAGGGGAGACCGTTAGTTCACTTATTGACTGCTATTGCCTAGAACGAATTCAAAAAAAAATTAAAATCTTAAAAGTAAGCGCAGAGGAAAGTTGCTATCAAATGTCATGTGTTCAAAAAATATTTTCAAACTATTAAACGGTATATTAAACAACAATCGTAACACTCGCTTTTGTATTACAAACCCATGGCTTATTGTACCTGCCTGGCCTCAAACATTAATTCCATATGCCAACACATACTATACAAATGCGTAATAATAATAAACATCAATTAATGACCTAATATACAGAGTAAACTAATGACATAATAGGTTTTTAGAAGTTTTACGCATATATCTACTCTCTATTTGATCATCCCATACTAGATTACTATGGTATAAATGTTGCGATCAACATGGTTTCATTCGCCTGTAGATATTGCAGTGCAAAGCCACATAACGAATGAAACAAAGGTTCAAGGTTGCTTTCATGATATGAACGGATATATTTCGTGAAAGGCAGTTCACGACGTGGCTTTTATAATAGGTTACAATTTAGGGCAATTTTTGGTAAACACCTTATTGATAAAATAAATAGTAAATTCTTTACATACAAACAAGTTGCTACACGTTTATTCTCGTAAAAGCGAAGATTTACTTTATGCACAAGCCCTTCATTCACGCAATGAGTGAAGTAAACTGCTTGAAGTCGCATTATGAAGCGGACGATCTACCGTGAATGATGATGAAAATTTCGTTCTCAACACTACTATGGTCAGTTGTCCCAATACAGTGCTCTGGGAACACCTTGTAGTATTTGTTTCAATTCTATATAATTTCTTTTCCATATCCATCAAACGCCACTACACTTCGATATCTCAAATACAATCGGCGCCCAGCTCAATGTCACACCACGAAAGCACATATATTCAAGTTTTCCCAGTAATAACTGATGACGAAAACTATCAAAAGCTTTTACTTAGTGTACTTATGATTTCTTGCAACAATTGGAATATCACACGAGTTGTAGATGTATGCTCTTGATGTAACCATTTTGATTCTCAACCAAGATGTGTTTGTGAGTTCGTTTTCTCTTAAGTATAATTTTCTGGAATATATTAGAAACGTTTGACGCTAAAGCTATTGGTGTATAATTTTTAAAGTGCTCCGCAGTGTTACGAAAGTGTGAGAAAACATACTCTCATACTGTCCATACCTCTCTCTTATATTTTTTTCGTTTAGAGCTTGTACAGTGGTGCTCTTATTTAATGTCTCCCTTTATGGTGAAAAGAATATCAAAACTACGATCCCTGGATGTCATAGACAGGTCGGCTTCTGTCGGTTTGCGCAGGCATAAACCTTCGTTAGACAGCATAAGTTTATTACCGTTTACACACACTACCATTTTCTTACTAATTCTCCATCATAGGGGTAGACATTAATTAAGAGCATCACTGTACGTACACGTAAGCATTTTTTGTGATATAAAAACAGGCTAATAAATAAACATTGTGGCTACTTCACATATTGAATTTTGGAATATTATGTACACAGTTAATAAATCATATCACAGGACCTTGCATAAAAGGGCGCATCCGTTTCCGTTCCTGAAGTCCGGATAATAAATAAAAAAAGTAAAACCAGGTCAGATGTGCCGGCAAAACACGAAAACCACGACGAAAGTAGTGGAAGTACGACAGGCTATAAAGAATCCTGAAATGCAAAGATGAAAAAGGGAAGAAAGAAGAAAACATTCGACGTGACGTGCTAAGTCGTCTTCTTAAACAGTTGGTCCCTATTGGCATGGCACCGTTTCTAACTAGACCGTTTTCTCGAGGTTTATGCATTTTGCATATTATTAACATGGATTGTTGAGTGCTTTTAAGCGACATAAATAAGTAGCTTCCGGTTTTGATAAGCGCGGCCAGTCCCGAAAAGGTTAAAAACTGCCACCGAAACATTTGCATGGCGATATATCGTACGTTCGCGATAAGGACGAGAACAAACGATAGCTAAGAAATGTACAAAAACAACTATAAATATTTTTGGGCGGAACGGCGACAGTTTTGCTCCTTCGGGTCGGAACCGGAGAGATATATGGCAGACAGGACCGTACTCAGTTGAATTAATCAACTCGGGTCGGACGTCGAAGAATTAAAGGCGGAAAGATAGTCCGGTCGGAAATATTTTCTTCGGCCGTATCGGGTGATAAAACAACACATCACCCTAGTGTAGTTGGTATCAGTTGGTCAATTGTGTTGTGGAAGATTTGCTCATGCATGTTAACAAGATTATAAACAGCCACGAGGAGATAGAGTATTTTGCGAAAGCATTTGACGAAATATACGCATGCATTATATCCTTGAAATGTTTATTTATTCGTGGGTCATTTATTCACGCAACAATATAATATTCGCGTATTGCTTCAACTAAATTATATCATTTCAGTTGGCCAGAATGAGATAAAGAAATCAGTAAAAAGAATAAGGAAAATTAAAGTCATTTGCTTAACGAATGTTTATATACAGTGTATCGCATTTAGTATGAAGACACCTTTATATATTCTTTACTTAAAGGAGTGAGGTTTGATTTTTTGCACAGTCAAAGATTAAGGACTCACATTTTTTGAGGTACTGAACTCAAATGTGAAGTTGAAACTCAGCCTATTATGACCTCACAAACAAGGTCAATTCTCGATATTTTGCTTCGCGTACGTATTTCTGAATATGTGAATTCCATGTGTGCCTTTGATCAAACCATACCCCCAGGTATTTCGCCTCTTTAACATATGGAATCGCCTCCTATCACTAGTGGCTAAAGGCCTCCTAGCTTTCTTTTGCTTGTAAATGTCACCGCTTGTGTTTTTTGAGCATTGACTGATAGTGGCTCTTGTTTACACCATTTGTCAACCGTGTTTAGAGCATACGCTCCACCAGAACCTTTGGAAACCGCCCTCTGACGACTATTGTAAGGTCGTCAGCATATCCCAGACAATGGAATCCCTTTTCGGTCAGCTTCCAGATTAGGTCATCTACCAGGGTAGCCCACAGCAAGAGGGAAAGAACTCCACCCTACGGACACCCCCCTCCCGCCTCCGCCTCAATGGTAGCCTCACCAATTGTGAATGTGATTATCCTTCTTTCCAGGCTAACTTTTACCCACTGTAGAAGCTTAGGCGCGTAAAGCCCAGATAAGTGAATTAGTGGTAGCATTATTAAATGCTCCCTCGATGTCCAGGAAAGTCGTCATGGCTATCTCTTTGTCTCCTATAGACTTAGTAATTAGCCTGTTGAGGTCATCTAGAGCGACCTCTGTAGACTTTCCCGGTTGGTAAGCATATTGTCTATCACTGAGAGGCTGTTCTCTCAGTGCAGTATCTCTTATGTGTCTATCCAACAACCTTTCAAGGGTTTTGAGTAGACCATGGTGTACTATGACAAAATTTGAAATCTGAAATCTACGGGTAAGTATTTAGGTATCATTATTGTATATTATATGACTTAATAATATCACTTTGACACATATATGAGCTTCTTTTTCAATTATCAAACTAAATACAGAAATACAAACAATTTTAGAGCTCATTGTGCCCTTGATTGATTTTTTTGGTTGGAGATTGGATAATAGGAAGCATTAACTAGCTCTTCTAATCAATCGAAACATTTTGCATATATAATAAAATGATTGATCAGAACAAATAGAGCTTTTATTCAATTTCCAAATTTTAGAATATTTTAATCCATAAAATTTAATGCAAATTTATAGCTTTGCATATAAAAAGTTAGTTTAATAATAGATTAGTTTAAAAAAGTTTCTAACCATAACTTTAACACCGCGTAAGATAGGTATGCGTACTTAAATCATCATCGATTTCTTCGTTGATGCTATATACATATCCTTTTCCTTACTCTATGTTGTTTTAATTCTTCTAAAATATTTGCTCACGTCCTTTTCAGTAATTATTTAGAGTCTTTTAATATTCCTTTCCATTTAATACTTTTTTAAATTTTTATCTAATGTAACTAAAGATGCTGTTTATTTCGCAATTCAATTTTCTATCATTTATGTTTTTTTTTCCAACAACCTCTATAGAGTCCAAGTTTAATTTTAATAATTAAATAATAAATAATGTAATTTCAAAGCTAGATATTTTCTCGAAATTATCAAAATTCAAGGACAAAAAAGAATTTGTCAATGTTAGAGTCGAAACTCAAAATATCTTTCATTCCTCAATTAATATTGTAAGTTTACTCCTCACTCCAATTTCAATTTTGTTTCTCACATATATTATTATATTACCAAATTACATTATTATCTACATAATGGATTAAATCTATAGAAGCACGACTTGATAAAGCGTTTAATTTCAAACATTAGGAGTACAAAAATACAATTGAAAGGACATTACGAAGAAATTGTCCAGGCGATTTAGGGGTTGATTTGATTACGATATTCATTTAGTATACGGTGACGGAATCATATGTAAAATAGTTGGAATACATCATGGTAATCAAGCGTGAAGTTTCTGTTTAAGGAATGTTTGAATATGTATGGACTTACATCATAAACTTGCAAATGAGAACACTTGCTTTAAACGTAATCATCATTGTTCTATAAATAATTAGCAATCGTTAGCATTATCGGTAAGTAATTTTAAGTTTTCAGAGATTTTACTTATAAATATATATTATATTGAGAAGTATCACTTATTTAGATATATTTTCACAGCTAAACGGAAACCTTTTTTAGTGCTTTGTGACAACAATAATTTAGAAATAATTAATATAATCAAAAAAGAAATAAGATCTAAGATTGGAACGTGTTCTAAATTATTGAATTCTCAAATAACTTCCTTATTAATACGAAACTTCATATTATAATAAGAAAGTTATTATTTTTAGTTAGTTAAATAAATGTGGTTTTAAGGCTTGTGGGTTAAATTAAAAATAAGCATAACATTAAACTTTTAATCTTTTCAAATTTGGCGCTTTTCGAAAAGAAAAACGTCCTTTATCGAGGGTCGTCAAAGGTTTTTGGATGTCACTTGTGAACCGATTAAAACAAATCAATTACGACGTACTGTTATTTACTGTTTAAATGAATAGAAATAAAAAAGACTGTTTATAATAATAATAATAATAATAATTTTATTTCATCCTTTTAGACTACATTGCAGTATAGGATAAGTCACAAACTTTGTAATTAAAATAAAGATAAAATATACATTCCTTCCTAGATACAAAAGGAGAGTCAATAATAATTAAAAACCTATCTCAAGTTCGTAATATTACATAATTCATACAGTAATTATTTTATATGAAACGAAATAAAGAGAGAGAGAGATGCAAAATAACACCCCAGTAAGAACACATATAACATCAGATATTATGATCGCATAGATAATCTTCTACTGAATAATAAGCTTTAGTAATTAATAAATGTTTAGTACTATGTTTAAATCTACTAAAAGATAGCGTTTTATATTCTGCTGAAAGCTTATTAAATAAAAGAATACCCTGATATCTGGGGCTTCTTTCGCTTGCGGTTAATCTATGCTTAGGAATTTCTAAGACATGGCTATTACGGGTATTATACGAATGAGTGTCATTTAATTTGTTGAACGTATGCAAATTCTGTCTAACATACAAAAGTAATTGATATATATATATACAGGCACCGTCATAATACCCATTTCCTGAAACACATCCTACAACTTGCTCTAAAGCTTACTTTGTTCATCAGTCGGATAACTCTTTTTTGTATTTAAAAACTCTGGTTGTTTCAGTTGAGCAACCCCAAATAATTATTCCATAGGAAATTCGTGATTGGAAATGAGCAAAGTAGTATAATCTTACAGCAATCATGTTAACAATATGGCGTAATCTACTTATAACAAAACATATACTTTTTAGTTGATTAACCAAGTGGCTGATATGGTTTCCGAAAGAGCAATTCCCATCAACATGTATACCCAAGAACTTTGTTGAATCTACTTGAGCTATGCTCCTGCTGTTAACCCTTATCAAATGCGATGAATCCCTTGCACGTTGGACTAAACCAAATTCAATAAAAACAGTCTTTTTACAATTCAAGTGTAAGGCGTTACTTAAAAAATAATTATTTAACTTATTTGTTACATTTTCTACTACTTTAAACAATCATCACAATTTTAAAAAGATTAAAAGTTTCTTTAATGACAAAAATACTCCAAACTGTGGTACTGGTAATGCTGCAAACTACTTCTAGACCCCTCACCACAAACTGCACTAAACTGGACGTACGTTTCGGTAGCAAAGCTATCATCATCAGCAGTGCATTGAAATGAATAACTACACTAAAACTACTGTAATTTATACCTGAAAAAGGTCATGGTACAATGATCACGGTCATGGCTGACTGCGGTCATGCTTAACTAGTCGCTAATCCTAACTCCGTCTGATCTACTACTTTTACCTAATAAACTATAAAGACAAGAATTTAAGGGTCCTAAATCTGAATTTATTAAAATATGTTTGTTTTTATATATTTCCATACTCTCACAACAATTTAATTGCACATAGTTGCTTGCGTTTTTAACCAACCTTATATTGTCAACTTCACGGTTTTCTTCAAGCATATGTAGGGCTATACTAGATTTGTCAAACCTTCTAAATTTAAGATGAGCCAAATGCTCCTTCTAACGTGTTTTAATGGATCTTTTAGTTTGCCCAATATATACATGATCATGCCTTCATCATGCTTTAATTAGTTTTTTAGTGAAATATTTAAAGTGGATTCGATAGGGCCGAATTCTGGTATCTGATTTGTCTATCTGGAAAGCTAGATTTTTTAATTCTTCCTTCCTTGCACTCTGGAATAGGGTGAATTGGTGTTCAGGGATTGTATCTTCAGGAATTCTCCGAATTGCTTCGGAAAGGTCCTATGGATAAATAGCTCAGGGGTTGGGTTTGGCAGTGTTATGATCAGATTTGTTTTGCTATTGCTCTGATATTTGGATCCACAGCTTGCTTCTGGTTTTGTCGTTCGAGATCACGCGTTAAAACACCAGAAAGAAGTTCAGCGTGCCTCAGCAATAGTGTCCAAGGTTCCAACGGCAGGTTTTTTTAACATTTTATTTAGTGAGATGATTAATTGTGGAAAACTTATTAACAACTTCTTCTACATTGAGTATTTACACAATTCATAACATTTGTATTTTAATTACTTGAAATAACAGAATTTTGACAAACTGATTTACTTTGTATATAGGTAGTGATTAGGTGATTGACGTTTTTGAATTTTGATAACGACTCTTCTGACAATTAAATATTTATCACAATTTTTTGACTTAATTTTTAATGTTTTTTTGAATAAATTGATGAATTATAAATACAATAAAGTACAAAATAATTTTACCTCTTAAATTTTTAATTATTTGCTTGTAGATATGTCTGAAAAGGATGAAAATTCTCATTTGAACACTTGGCAAAGTTTTTAATTTTTTTGACAAGTATATTCAATTTTGATGCTTTAAAAAAATAAAACTGTAAAATTAACAATCAAAATGTGATTCTATCAACGAAGAGATAAGACAAGAAGCTACACTAATCATTTTTGGCAGGTCTGCGTGCACGACTTTGGCGTTCTAAAGGCACTGTCAATTTGCAGATAGGGCGCCACTGCGGTCATTATTCTGACATTGATCTTGACGGTCGTTGGGAGTAATCGAGAATGTTATCTTTGGAGTAATCGTATCTTTAATTCAACATACTGTCAATTTGTTTGTTTCTCGCTGTATTGTTACTTAACAATAACGTTAATAATGTTTTTATTACTAATCAAATTCCATAAAAGTAGTACTTAACACACGTTGAACATAGCAAATAACAGCAGATGATAAATAACGACCATTTTGAGTCAAGACTGTACTTCCCTCTCTGACACCCGCTCTTTACGATTAGTGTAAAAGAACAGGAAGACAACGAGAGCATCTAGTGCTAAAATAATGAAGTACGCTAGAAGTCATATTTCCGGCGACAAAGCATCAAAGGTGCCGACAACAAGTGACGCTTCTTGTCTTATTTGTTTGCTGATTCTATGGCAATATGTATGTACAGCCGCGACACAATAAAAGTTACCGATTTAAAGCGAAAATAGGGCGGAGAGTTTCATTTAGTGTTCGTATATATGTAAATGAAGGGCTTCGAAGAAACAGAATTGCTTCTACCCCCATAATTCCGATTTTCTCACAGTCCTTCAACTATATTAACGATAGTAGAAACATTTGACAAGAGGGTAGCTTCCAATGCGTTGCGGCTATACTTTTGCTATTAATGCGAGTGTTGATATTTCAACTATTTCAACGGACGGGACGCATCTATAGATAGCGGCCAGTAGGAACCTGTGTTTGAAATATTTTTCCCTGAACTGTTTTCTTTTCAGAAAAAAAAACAACTGCACACACAAAGTTACTTCCGTGGGAATAAATCAGACATGAAGCAAGCGCACACATGCATAAACTAGCGCAGGTATTACGAGGGTATGAATGTGCAGAGGTACTCTCCCGGACTCTAAAAAAGAGGAAAAATGAAAGGACGAACGTTCTAAAATCAACAAGGGCCTTTATCAAAACAATCCAGTTCCGTTCGTCCACGGCGGAAGCAAATTAATAAGCAGCTCTCTCGGAAAGAGGAGTGGCGTGAAACAAACGAACAATTACTCATTCGCTCTGTTCCACGGTACAATAGAGAAAGCTAACGGACACCTACCGCTAGATTTAATATTTTCATTTGCTACTGCGTGCGCTAGGGAATATAACTCTATTTAGTAGAACTAGGCAGTTCTGATTTTTTATTTCTGTTTCTTTGTTCCGTTTACTTTTCATTTGATTTTAAAACGTAGTTATAATTACGTGAGCTATTGGTACTACAGTTAAAATTAGTCTTTTGCAATTGAAATTGCTTTCAACGTATAAAGCACATTCCTACGTACACATGTTAAAAAAATTACAAAGTGTACGTAGCGTACAATGCCGTATCTAAAATTACATCACATATTTTCAGGTAAAATTATAATACGATCCTTTTTTTAACAATGTTCATCAAAGCTTTAGTGCCCAATATAGCGAAATTAATTTCAAACAAAACTTTAATTTTTTAACGTGTCTAATAAAGAAGATTTAATTTCATCGAGGCCTTTATTTATTTTGCAAAGATCTTCCGCAACAGACTACAGGTGAGGAAATTTTTCAAGTTTTCTTTTCGAAATTTATGGTTTTCAGTGAGCGCATGTCTAGTGCATGCATGATGAACAATAAGAAAGGAATTGTCTGGTGCGTAACGCAATAAAACCCAACAGTACAAATTATCCATTTTGTATAGGTAGAACATGAAGCGGTGGCGGGTAAAATATTTAAAAATTCTGAAGAATTTTTGAAGCACTCTGCTAAGAAATGGCAATACAATATCAGTTCATTATCGTTTCATACTGAAGTGAGTTAGTTATCTAGACCCAGGAAAATACATGCATTGATTCAACAACAATTTCCGCTTAAATACAGCGAAAAGGCTTTTTTGTTTGGATGAACACAAAGATTAATTAGGTGACGTTAAAAACGTTCTTCCACAAAGATTAATGTTAAGTTGATGAATTTGGTTGAATTAAACAACAATTTGCGTTAATACAAATACAATTAACTCAAACATGAACAACCCTCAAAGCATGAAATATGTTCATCAACAGTTAAATTGATTTTATGTAA